>JABCKL010016743.1:5809-17014 GCA_018851305.1 Calocybe cyanea
AAATGACCGAATACAATGCAAATTGACGCAATAATCGGCATCAGCAAGGACTTTACGATTGCGACGTGTACAGCTTGAGATATTCGTTGATAGACGGTGCTGACACAAGAACGCAAGCATCTTGGCCAATGAGAAGGAGGCTCCCAAGTAGTTTTCTTTGAGTCTTCAGAAAGTTCCACGTAGCCTACTGAAACATCTGTTGCCCTCGGCGGTGGCAGGAGAGTCACTGGCGGATACACAGACATTGTTGTTGCCTTGTAGAGATCGAGGTCACCACGTCTTTGCTAAAGGAAACAGACGTCTGACTGAGAGTGGGGAGCGAAGGGGGATGTTTAGCGAGACCAAGTCTGAATTATCATGTTTTCCGCAACCCATTGAGTATTGTGCGGACATGGGAACGTGGTGCCTACAGCCCTGAATCGTTGACATGTTAAAACAAGCGACGTACAATACTGGCAACAGAGTCTGAGAGTGATTTTGGTTTTGAAACTTGGAATATTGGCGGTTGCTGCCAGTGGTTATAGAGCTGGTGTTTATAAGGATACGCGAGTCGCGAGAGGTGATCGTGAAAGCTCTGTGTAATCCACGTGATCATAGGAACATGATCATTGATGATGGCGATCGGGTCGGTGGACTCCAACTGACCACTCGTATGTTATCAGGCTCTCATTACACGACTGACTACTTCCTTTGGAAATTTTAATATACTCTGATGCCTCCTAAGAAGCAGCCACAAGCATCATCGTCAAAAGTTAAAGACGATAAGGTATCTATCAGGCCCTGCAGGCGACTTCTTGAGAAGGATACCTTTTGACTTTTGACTTTCAGACATTCGGACTGAAAAATGTCAGTCCGCGCTTGCATTAATCTTTCGAATTTTCATCGATGATCGCTTCATCCAGAAAAATAAATCTGCCAAAGTCAAAGCACAAGTCGCCCAGCTGCAAGCACAGGCTGCCAACAAGGGTAAATCACGCGAGACGTTAGAGAAAGAGAAGGAGAAGGCACTAAGAGAAAAGGCCAAGGCTGATGAGGAGAAACGGAAGAAAGAGGACGCCGCCTTGCTCAAGCCCGTCGTTGCACAAAAAGTACCCTTCGGCGTCGATCCAAAAACAGTCTTGTGTGCATATTACAAGGCTGGAAGTTGCGAAAAGGGGAACAAATGCAAATTTAGCCACGATTTGAACGTGGCAAGAAAAGTGGAGAAGAAAAATCTATACGAGGATAGCCGGGAGGAGAAGCTGAATGGCAAGTCAATGTATACACTTTGCTCAGCTCTAATGGATTGACGAATTCGTCAATTTCCAGACACAATGGACACATGGGATGATGAAAAGCTTAGAAAGGTTGTTTTGTCCAAAGCTGGTAATCCCAAGACTACCACAGACGTTTGTAGATATCCTTCTCTCGCATCCCCCTCAACTGATAGTGGCCGTGTAGATCGTCTGCAAGTACTTCATTCAGGCGATTGAGACGATGAAGTAAGCGGGCACCTTGAACGCTGAACAAGATTTCTTATACCCTTCAGGTTTGGATGGTTCTGGGAGTGTCCCAACGGTGACCAGTGTCAATATCGCCATGCTCTACCTCCAGGATTCATGCTAAAATCCCAGAAAAAGGCCGCAGAAGACGCAGCAAAAGCTAACGAGATCAGCTTGGAGGAGTTCTTGGAGGTCGAGGTTCGTCATCTTATACCACTGTGGAAGCGCACTTCCTCACGTTCTTGCACTTGCTAGCGACATAAACTTGGAACTAATTTGACTCCAGTCACTCCGGAAACCTTTGCAAAATGGAAGAAAACACGGATGGACAAGAAAGAGGCCGAACAAGAGGCGCTGCGGAAAGCGAAGGATGCCCAGAACGCAGCAGGCAAAAATGTGCGCATGAGTGGTAGAGACCTGGTATGTATACCATCATTTGAAGGTTCACTTCCCACATCAATGAGTGTTCCTATTACCAGTTCCAATACAATCCGGAATGGTTCCAAGACGAAGAGGATGAGGATGAGGATGACTGGGATTTGGATCAATACAGGCGAGAAAAGGAACAAGAGGATCTAGACGCCGAAGAACGCAGAATCGCTGCGCTTTCTTTAGATAGTGGCGAATAATAAAGCATCGTCGAATGAACAAGATATTCATTCTGGTTAAAATGTACAGCGACAAGCTCATTTTTGACATAGGGTGAAGTCTACTCGGTATAAAAAACAACTCGCAGTACATGGTTAATCTTCGTCGTCACTCCCGTAGCCCGCAAGATTGAGGCTAGTGGGTTGGGAACCATTTTTAGGCTTCACCGCTACAGCGCCGTTCCTTTTCCTGATCTCTGCGAAGAATTTTAGGCTTTCCAGGGTGTCATTGCTCAGAAGTCCTGATGGCTGCGGTGGCTCCTCAGGCGGCTCCTCTTCTTCGACTTTTCTCCGCTTTGGTTCGGGCTGACCACCCTCATCCTGCTCTTCACTGTCATCCTGTGCAGATATCGCGTTGCCATCCTCATCCAAAACGTCGCCGTCTTCAAGTGCCCTCACAGACCTCATTGCATCTACGACGCGTGGGTCCATTTTAGCTTTGATAGCCTCTTGACCTAGTTCCTCGAGTCTCCTCTTTTCGTTAACCTTTGAGACGGGATTTGGATCCTCTGTGGCCCATCGTACGTTGAGAATCTCGTCGTTATCGAGAGACTGACATGCCATAGCCTCTTTCGCGAACTGAGCGTGAAACTCGGATTTGTAAGTCACGAAAGCTACGCTGCGATATTGGAGGACTTTGACGGCATGAGTTGATGGAGAGTCGTCTAAAAGCAGAAAAGGCCAGGAATAAGAGAAATTTTTGACGCACATAGCTACCTAGACACACCTCGTTCAATTTCACCGAATTCACGGAAATGTCGCATTACAACTTCTTCCGTCTCCTGCCCATTGCCAGTTTCCTTTATACGCCCCACATAGAGCGTCCTATTCTGTCTGTTGAAACTTCCGACGCCTCCCATGTCGTCACGGTAGTCTGCAAACTTGTCACGGGCGAAACAGTCCTTTGAGCTGTCGGGAAGAGCAGCTGATGGGTCTGGTAGCGTGTGCAGGTATTCGCATTCCCATCCGTATGGACAGCATCCGCGAGCAAAAAACAGACAGCAATACTTCATGCCTGTTGTATTAGCCCTCGTAAGCCCTGAGTCGCGTTTAATGTTACATCTAGTCTGAGACTTGACTTTGCTGCACCGACATGAAAATGTGCTGTTGAACATAGATGTGGAAACGTACTTTGAGTAATTATCTTCGCGATCGCCTCCAGCCCATTTGTTATACCATATGTCTTGAGTAAAAGAGTGAGTTGGCGATGATGATTAGTTGTGAAGAGGATAGACATACTGTATTCCTTGCCAGTTTGGGGCGTTTCTGTCTTGACAACGTCTCCGGGTTTTACTTGTTTTCTCGCCGGCTTGAGCTTCTTGACCTTGGGTTTTGTTGAGACAGGTTTTTCTGACCCATTTGTATCCATGAATGGTGTTGCTTCAGGGCTGCGCAATGCAAGTCACTGTGCAACTTTGCAAGGCCGTACCCAAAATGGTAATCTACAGTGACATCACGTGCGTATAAATAATACGGAGGACGAGAGAACAGAGACTTCACCCATGGCAGAAAGTCTCTTAGCTATATTACTGGTCACAACTTCTGCTACAGGCTCCAATTTTGTCTATCGTTGGCCACCATCACCTTGCACTTCTCCGAGGTTACGCAGAGCTCGACCAACAGAAAGTGATATATACACCTCACAATTAGACAATCCATGGAGAGCATCACATCTCTCAGATGTGGCTACTTCACAAGTTACGAAGCCATCGTACGAATCAGACGCCGACGATGCTTGGGACAGGCTCAACAGCGTAGGAGAAAGATCCCTTGGGTTTTCTCCTTCGATGTCGGAAAAAGTTCTAGGAAGAAACACATCCAAAGAAGTCAGAATTTACGACGATAAAAGCCAAGTTCCTCGTGAATATGACCGCCTATTCGAGTACTCCTCTGAATTTCTGTCCGCATTGCTTTGCCCTCAGTCCTCCATGTGCCATCAGAAATTTGAGCTTCTGGTCGATAACCTCGCTTTCATTGGCCACCCTGTTTGCGCCGAGGATAACGGTGAATGGAAGTTCAAACCGGAAAAGGTGAAGATAGGTCCTCGAGGAAGGACGGGCCAGTCAACCTTCAACAGGCGAACATCCATTAGCCCAGATACTAGGCCCGCTTCATCAGCGCCCGGAAGCTCCTGGCTGAATAAGTTTCATCTGGTCATGGTGCTTGATATTCCTGACCCGTCCTCTTCAGCCTCAGGCAACGTTTCAAAATACTTTGATATCGTCTACGAGCAGGTTGCGTTCACTGTTACAGCCGTTCTCTTCCAAGAGCAAGTGTTGTCAAACTTTGTCGAGCAGGAATGCGAGGTCTTGGGATCATTAAAGGACGACTGTATATTGAGAGGTGCCTCTGTATTCTACGCCTCCTCTCCATCTATCTAATGTTTCTCCTAGGAGATTCATTTGAGAGTTATGCTCTTCAGGCCCTTGAACGTTCATCCATTGCCTTGGCAATGAAGTCTCTATATGAAGCCATCAAGTCGTCCAGTATGGCATATATCACAATTCATAACCTACCTCTGGAGATCCAGTTACCCCCACACCTCGACCTACTGCTTCATAGCGAATCCGAAAACGAGATTGACACAGTCCACCAAGCCGACATTGAAGACGCACATACATGGGCTCAAGATTTGGGATACGGTTGGAAATTGCCTCTACTGCTTCCATGGAAGAGTTTGTTACTTCTCGATGGCCATAGCGGACTTGATCCCAGCATGAACTTGAAGGGTTCACAGGTTAATCCTGAAGACAGGACACTTGTAGAAGGCTTGATCCTCTTCCTGAAGACTGCCGCGGTCACAGTGTCGTACGTTTGTACCCCGCTTTGTATATCTAATTCGTTGAACCAATATGATAATCAGCTTGGCGGATATGGCAAGCCTTCTAGACTGGGATCTAGAATCTCAGGTGTTACCGACTGTCCGTTGGCTCGTACAACATCGTCGGGCTAAAATTGTCGATATAGTTCATGTTGGATTGAAGACGATATTCACCCTACCGGCAATTTTCGAGCGCCCGTGCGTCTCTATCACCACTTCCACGTCTCTTTAGGGAGATTCATTGTTTGTTTTTTTCGCCAGACTTTCAGAGTTGACCATAGAATTTGACAGTCAATTCGATCACCCTTCCGTACCATCGCTTCCCGTTATTCTTGCGAAGATCTCTTCATCAATTTCGAAAAAATCACATAATCATTTCTTTGCTTCCGTTGTGCAGAAGCGAGATCTCATCCCTATGTATCACGACGTCGTTTTGTGGATGCTTAAGCGCGACATGCTTATCACGCTTCACCTTCGAATACGCATAGTGGCGACCCGCAAATTGAAGGTTCAAGTGAGGATTGCTAGAGAAAAGGCCCTTGCCAAAAAAGCAGGAACGCGAGAAGTCTTTCGCAGACGCCTTCATTTGGAGTTACAAGGCAGTTTAGTGGATTACGACGAAGATGATGATGTGCTGCTATCCCCGCCTTCGAGCACCCCGTGGTTATCTTTATCGCCAAAAACAGCGCATAGACATTCCAGGCGCCAGTCGAACGATTCGATCCAACAGGAAAGAAAAGATGGTTCTGCCTTTGCCCCAGCCGCGGCTGAGAAGCGAGGTACGGATGAGGAGGCGTCAGATGAGTTTGACGATCCGGACTCCGGCTGGGACACAGCTGAGGATCACTTACGACCCTCGATGATTGGCGATCCTGGGAGAGCCACCCCGCTGCAAAGGCGATGGTTGGCGGCAATGTCCGAGGGGAAAGAGCCTCATATTGTCAAGAGATTTCAGTTGTGAGGACTTGATTTTTTTCCGCTGTTAGCTCGGACTCAGCATTTGTCAGGATTAACCAATACTTTGACGGCAAGAAGTCAGACGATGAAATTCTCTACCGCGCAGAAATCTCGAGGAAACAACTACGAGAAGTGCTACATCATTATGAGGAATATGTAAGTTGTCTTTGTCTGCTGTTGAGCCAATAAATGATTTATTTATTTATTTTATCAGCTACAAACGTTCTTGCACCCATAACAAGTCACTCCTCTACCCCACTCCGTGTGTGCTTGGCCACTAAAGAAGTGTCTGCTCTACTGATCCAATGAAATGTCGTCCTTGTGCACCCATCCTAATAATTTATTGGCTTTGGTACAATCAAAAAACCCAGCCTTCCCGCTCACGCCTTCCCTATCCCTATCAGGGACTTGCGGCCAAAATTTGCGCCGAAGGTCCGCACTGTCCTCATCTGACGCTGTCGTTGGGGAGACAATAAGAAAGGTCTCATGACCTGACCACTTTTCGACACCATCCATGATTGCCAGAAGAAACGCGTCTGCCGCAGAGTCTTCTTGCACGTATCCCCACAAGTCTTTGCTCCTCCGAGTAGGGTCATCACGCGTTGCCACAGACCGATTGGGTACGGACCAGTGCAATCGCAGGCTTGCTATCCTCATGAATGGATTACGACGAACGATGGTATCGGCTTGGAGTTCGCATATCCTAGAATTTGTTCAAATTTACAGCAATAGAAGGGATTTATGACACTTTACAGTTTTGAAAGGCCGTATGGCTCGTCGGGCAAGCAGGAGTGCCCCTCGTCTATCGGGAAATATTCAAACTTGCAGGTTTCGCTATACACCATCGTTATGGCATTCACGCTTGATGCTTGAGCGACCCGGCTGATTTTTAGCTACCTGCTGCTTCATCACTGCGTCTTGCTCTTAGTCACTGTCAAATGCTCTCACCTCAGCACATGCCCGAAGAACGTTCCAGGAAATGACGACATTACTAGTCACAAAGTGCGAGACCTCGAATGAACTTATCAAACGATGAGGTTCTCTTCGTACCTGTTATGCGTCAACACTTGATAATCGCCGGGATCGGGGTACGCCGCCAGCTGTACAACTCCCTCCGAACCATTCAACACCTTTATAACCTCCTCGTACTCCTTCAGATCAGCCCGGGCATAAGTAAACCGAGGATGGTGGACGAATCCCCCTTCAATCGTTGGGATGCGATCGATACCAATTACATCGTGCCCGCGCGCCAGAGCGAGCAGCACCACTCGTTTTCCAACACGCCCGTTGCACCCGGTTATAGCAACCTTCATTCCACCCCGGCAGGAGAAGGTAGTCTCGTGGGGAAGCAGTGGGGAAGCGCGTGATATGATTTCATACTCTGGGGGATTTGCCACGTGCCACCGCTTAAGATTAGCGCGTCACCTGGGCCTCTAGAAGATCATGCCAGGGTCTTACAAACATCCAGACGAGACCACCGAAGTTTTGTCGCATCTTCGGTCGAAGAATCCTTCACAATTGACCCACTCTGTTTAGTACTCTTCATTCTCACTCGTTTGTCTACTCAACATGAGTGCAGCCTGACATACAGGCAAGGAGGATGCACAAAGGAATTCGGATCAGTGCGAAGCACCGTGCTATACAAGCGAAAACGAAGTCGACGAGCAATGATAATCACAGAAGTCAAGCAAGCAATGTGACAAAGGTATCTGTCGTTTAAAGGAGTACATAACAGTGACACGCCACTTGTGGTGGGTTCTCAGCCCGAAGTGGGTTTACCCCTGTTCCCGAGTATAACATAT
Source organism: Calocybe cyanea (assembly GCA_018851305.1). NCBI lineage: Eukaryota > Fungi > Basidiomycota > Agaricomycetes > Agaricales > Lyophyllaceae > Calocybe > Calocybe cyanea. Next base: position 13,518 of record JABCKL010016743.1, read on the forward strand.
GGATTCCAGAAGCTTTGCTGCGTACAATGACGGCAAGTCACCATTGACTTGAAGTTTTATCATCTGTTCACTCGGATCTTGTATATATGCAGCGCAACCCCTATTAAGCACCGGCATCCCACATCCTGCGCAGTGGATACCTTATTACCTCGATGGCTCCAGTCACCACACAGGACATCGAGGACGCCTTGACGAGCACTATTAAACGTTGGGATCATGAGTAAGTCCTGCCGCTCTTCTTTTTTTCTCGTTTTCTAGTATAGTATTTTGTGTTCTGATGAAGCCCGTCTTACAGAATGACCGACGCCGCTAAGCGGTGGAGGGCGTTGGGCAATGACCTCGTTATTAAGGATTTTGTTCGACAAGTCGCATTCACTCATCTGGAGCGCCAGTTGGATAACGGAGAACTGGAGCCCGAATATCTAAGGGTGGACGTTGTATACGCCTTGATGGAGGCAACGGTGGGTGCTCACCCTACGATGCCCTCGCAGACTAGCTCGAGCTTTCTTTTGAAGCCTAACCCCAAAACAATGAAACGCACCGTGCAGAGCCTCCGCTGTCGAGCACTAATGCGACGAACTTTAGATGTCTACTCCAGGACTGGCCGGCCCTGTGAAAGGTCAACATCTAACTGTCAGTTGTCGAGCGGTATCCTGATATCATATGCCACTAGCAAAATGATTCGCCTCTCTGGAAATTAGGCCGACACTGTCTATCAATTCAGATGTTCAATTATTGCTCCTTGGATGAAGATAAAACCCCACGACAAAAATGGGAGTGAATTGACAACCCTTGTATAATCATGCATTTATTCCTGCCATGTAGAAGCTAGTATAGATAATGGCGATACAGATTATCATCAATGCAAAGCTCTTTAGCAAGAAAAGCTGATTTTGCGTATCGAGGCGAAGAGGAGGTTCCAATCTTTCTTTGTAGCTTGATCGGTCTAGAAGCCTTTCAAGTTACTAAGGAGGAAAAATCTGATATATAACAAGCTTTGTTTCAGGCGGGTCCAGATAGAAGTAGCTACCTGAAAGCACTGGCCAAATGGACAATTCTAGCAAAACGTGGACAAGATGCCAGTATTGCTTTGGCTCGAAGCGTAAGTGATAGAAAAAGTGCGTGCTTGCGAAAGCCATCAGCATCACGTACCTGACGGTAGTACAACCTCGACAGGCATGCAGTCCAGCTATGTAATGAATAGACAGAAGTCGGCGCCACCACTGCTAGAACAGCATCATTCCAACTAGCTCGCTTAAGCCCCCAATCAACTGATGCTCGGACGCGAAGCAGATGGGACTAAGACGTGAAATACATCATGATACATTCTAGAGTTACCCGGTTTATAGTACATGTTGCCTATGTAATGGTACATCCACAGCATAAATGAATAATGGCACAGATGGGGTGGGTAACGCTAGTCCGTGATGGTATCGTAGATATATCAGGGAATGTGCTTGTAGGGATAGAAGAGACATAAAGGCATACACTCAAATATCATCGATATCCACTTCTCCATCCTCGCCGAACTCAAATGTACACTCTCCGTCTTCCTCACCGAAGGCATCGGTCTCATTGATTTTGGCATTCTCAGGCAACTCCCCGTATGCTTTCACTGAGTTTGAAAAGTATAAGTCATCGCAAAGAGTGAGAGTGATAGAACAAAGGCGTACAATTTCTTGCTTCGTCCGAGGTATATTTAACAATGACATCAGCTTTATCATCTTGAAAATCGCGCAGAGAAAGTAATATGATATCGCCTTGATTAATCCAAACCTGACATGGATTACGTGCGTAAGCGGCTAAGCAAAGAACGAATGGACTGTTTGTCTGCACCTTCTTTCGCATTTTCCCTCTGATATGGGCTAACCTCTTCTCTCCATCAAAACATTGAGCTTCGAGGCGCCCATTTCCCAGCATTTTTATTACTTGTGCATATTCTTGGCCGTCTTCCTTGAACACAAGCTCACGCTTATCATCATCGTTTTCGTTCTTTCCACGTCTCCTGTTTTTACCTCCCTAGTTTCAATATAGGTGAGAAGGTAGCTGGAGGGCAAACAAGGTAATCGCTGACCTTTCCTTTATTCTAGAGTGGTATAAGTAAAAAGTCAACATAGCTCGAAAATTTATCAGTCTACAATCTCGTACCTTCGGCATATCAGATAGGGTCTTCTTGTGTTTCTATACGACCGTTGCTTGAATCCTAGACAAAGTTTCTTAAAGTTGACTTTCTTTTACGAAAGATGGCGGTGTCCAAACTGAACACGACTTGAAGCTTGAAGTTTAGCAGAGTCTATATGACTAGCCAATCAAGCTATTTACCCTTGTTAGGCATCATTAAATTCCCAGCACGAAGCCGGACATCGATACCGTATCAATTATCATATCATCCATACAGCACCCGACTGTAAGAGCAAGAGAATACGTTGGGGTCGGTAGGTCCTGTCTCCCGCTTCCGCTCTACAGCGCCGACGGAAAAGAATTATCACAAAGCATGTGGTTGACTCAGACAGAAAACCCAATCTATGAACAGCGCTCATGATCAGCTCTGATTTTTTCGCTGAAGCCCGATCACCACGCCGGATCGAAAAGGTGAGTCTGCAAAACAGAGCAAAAAAAAAAAGCGGGAGAGGACAGTAAAAGGGGACAAGACCGGATAACTAATACGTTTATTTATCGAAGTTCCGAAGTAATGAGCTCTGTATCTGAATCAAACTCTGCTGTAACCAAACCAGTTCGCGAACAGTCTTGATCGTGCATAAGAAGGTCCGTCACCAACAGTTTACAGTGTTCCGACAAACCAACTTGGCAGTCATGAGAAAGTCGGGGTAAACTGAAGCACCCAAGCCCCTGTGCTCCTTTCACATGAATGAGTTCAATTGAGTTAAGTGACGTATAGGAAGAGAAACGTCGTTCACAGAAGTGACAGTGAGGCGATGAACAGCCATATCCTGATGAGAACGCTCGAGTCATCGCTGAGCCGACTTGCCTGTTATTGTAGCCTTGTTTGCTACCCCCAGGTCAAGCCTGTATGTAGGCACAAGGTTTCAAGGTTCAAAATTTTATGGAAAATGTGCCCCCGCGCCCTGATCACAAGACAAGGTACGGTGCCAATCGGTTATGAAGCGAACAATGGACAACCTCCGCTGTTATCCAGGACGATGGAATCCAAAATGCCATCCAGTATTGCTTGCATTTACCATGTCATTACAAGAAATGCTAATGTGAACCTTCTTGACTTCAATGGATTCCCTTCAGAAATTATTCAGAACTTGTGACGCAATGAATGCAGTGTCTATTTTTACCCATGTTAACACGCTTCTGTCAAACCGGATAATCAGCTCCGGAGGACGATGATAGTATAAGATTGGCTGAACATGATAGAAGTCCAAATGCTCAGAGGAGAAGCCATGAAGCTGCGCATAACTGCTTTTGCTGTCGCTGCACAAATGAGATGTACAACAACAGTTCTAGACTTGGTTGATATCGAAGAGAAG
>JABCKL010016743.1:17264-116959 GCA_018851305.1 Calocybe cyanea
TGTGGGGATCGACGACAGAATTGGATATGTGCAAAGCGGTAGACAGACGTGCTGATGTACAGGGCACCTGATCCTAAATATTATGATACAGCGATATATGGTAGGTAAGTAATGGATAGACGTACATGAACTGGCTGAAATCGGGAAATTTGCATCAGAATGTCAGCCAAATGCAGGTAGCTAGCTGATCAGCAGCCAGATTGAAAATAAGACTATAATTTACGGCTTGAACGTTCCCAAAACGTCGAAAAGGTATGAAATGCAGTAAAACTGGCACTGCAAAATAGGCGGGATTAGCCTCAAGTAGAAATCGAGACCAACTTCTTAGTTTCCTTGACACACGACACAATATCAAGCCGAAACCTGTGGTACTCACATATCAGCATCTGATTTGAGCGGGAATTTGTATTTACAGTACTGATACTTCCGAGTACACCTTTTTGAGATGGCGATATTTGCGTAAAGAATACAGCGCGAGAGTCTCTGCTCGCGACAGTGTGGGCTTATTTCGGGCGTTGTCAGAGTGAGACCCACACACCTTTCTTTACGTACTCTCCTAATCGGAGTGCTTTCTCAATCTCTTCACGGTCTGTCAGATGCCTATTCTCTGCCCCCTTTAGGCGTGAGCGGCGCTGTGCGGTACGTTGAATCAGCTCACTTTCGAACATCTCCCGTACTTTGCCATGGAAATTGTACCTTTTAAAGATGATCAGCTATCGAGGAACGTGTGATGAGCACAGGTTTGTATAGCAACTCACGATGGGTCAGGATAATCCGTCCCTAATCTATGCAGTTCTTTATAAAGAGTTAGAGCGCGTTGACGCGTTGAAATGCATGCCATTCCCGCCTAGCGAGTCGAGTAGACTCAAGAATAGCCATCGAGCTTTGTACGTAATTTATCCGTGACATAGTCACAATTTATTGTGAAGCGGCCGCGGCTTTGAAAATAAAAGAGCCTTCTTACTCTTCTTCCGCTCCTTTCTAAAAATTTCAAACCCAGATCTAATTCTCACCAAGATCGATATGACTTGTCTGATTGCTGTCTGGTCTTGGCGTCTCTTCCATTACTATTACGAGAAGGATAACCAAGATGATAAGTTTTTTTTTCACCAACGTTTGCAGAGATCACTGGAGTGAATGCTAGACACGATGAATAACGCCATCCTGTGCACAGCCCTCCACTGTGGCGTTTATACCGTATACTAAGTGGCCAGATGTTGTTTCGTCAATGGTGCAAGCTGTCAACTTTACAAGGCGCAGTCAGTCTAGTTTGAGAGCTGTGTACGGCTGTACCATTTTCAGCGCACCTTGAGTGTACCGGTTCAATGCAATTAGCCCATCAAATCTCCCGATCTCGGCTGATCTTTCCCCAATAGGCAAGTACATTTTATTTCACGAACGTGCCAGGGACTGGACAAAGCTACCGCATGAGGTTATCGATTGTAACCATACCTCCTGAACTATTAAAAAGCTCTGTCCTCCGTAAGAGACCTCAAGAGCTTTTCCCGCCTTCCTACCTTGAGGTCCTTCAGATTATCCACCTCACCGTTGACCCACGCCATGTCAGATATCGAAAAAGAGTCAAGAGATGGGTCTGTTGGTCCCGCCAAGGAAAATATTGCCTTCTCCATTGACAAGAACCGGAGGGCAGCCTTGGCAGAGATCGATGAAGCCAAGTTTTCGTACGTTCTCTTGGTTCTTCCCCTGGCCAAGTAATTTTTCTTATCTAAGCGAACACAGATGGTTCCATGCCAAAGTCTGCATGGTAGCGGGCGTTGGCTTTTTCACTGACGCGTAAATTCAATACTAGCCGCCTTCTACTTTGTCGACTGACTAATCCTATAGTTATGACATTTTTGCAATTAACATTGCTTCGGTGATGTTGGGATATGTTTATGGCCGAGGTGAGGATCATCCTCCATCTTAGTTTATCATGGCGTCTTACCGCGCTAACTAGGCCAGCCACTCCTCAAGTCTGGTCAGAAGCTGAACAAGTCACAAGACCTTGGCATCAAGGTTGCGACGCCCGTTGGCAATTTCGTCGGTCAACTTTTGTTCGGTTGGTTGGCTGATGTCGTCGGTCGTAAACGCATGTGTGAGTCTCGCATTACCTTGCCTATTTGATGTTAGTTGACGCCCTACTAGATGGTGTTGAATTAATGATCATCATTGTTGCCACCTTTGCACAAGCATTATCCGGAGCAAATCATGCTGTCACCATCGTCGGCGTTCTCGTTGTCTGGCGTTTCATTGTATGTATCTATGCTGCTCAAAAGTTAGAATATACATTCAACTTTGACTAAGATGGGAGTGGGTATTGGAGGCGATTATCCTTTATCTGCGGTCATCAGCTCCGAATTCGCTTCAACGCGTATCAGAGGTCGAATGATGACTGCTGTCTTTGCAGCCCAGGGTTGGGGCAACTTCAGTGCGTGTTCTTTTCGCATGCTACAATTAACAAGCTAAAGGAAAAAACTTTATGCCTGCTCTTTACTTAGCCGCCTGCTTGATTGCCCTCATTATCACCAAGGCCTACAAGAATTCCATTTTAAACGATCCGGACGTCGATCATCCCAACCATGTCGATTACATGTGGCGCATTCTCATAGGTCTTGGATGTGTCCCAGGTGTCATTGCCCTATATTTCCGACTTACTATTCCTGAGACCCCTCGTTTCACCATGGATATCGAGCGCAACGTCGTTCAGGCCAGAACCGATATCGACAATGTCATCCGGCATGGAACCTTCTACACGGATCCAGATGCACCGGTTCAGCGTGCCACTATGCCCAAGGCAACATTCCGCGACTTTGCAGGCTATTTTGGCCAATGGAAGAATTTCAAGATCCTCCTGGGCACCAGTTGGAGTTGGTTCGCACTCGACGTAAGTCGCAACTAAACAACAGCACAATGTAATGCTAACGCTCCTGTCAGATTGCGTTCTATGGTCTGGGGCTCAACAGCTCAATTGTTCTTCAGGCGATTGGTTTTGGATCGGCTGCGTCAAAAGGAACGCAGCTAGTCTATGACAGCTTGGTGAATATTTCTGTGGGGAATCTGATCCTTTCTATTGGCGGCTTGCTTCCGGGATACTACTTCACTTTCTTGTTCGTCGATCGCTGGGGAAGGAAACCAATTCAGCTCATGGGTTTCGTTCTCCTTACCATCATCTTTGTCGTGATGGGTGCGTAATAATTTGTGCAAAATTTCCCGTCAACTAGCTTACGCAAATATCAAGGCTTCGGCTATGACAAGCTTACTGCTACCGCGTCGGCTAGAAAGGGTTTCGTCGTGCTCTACTGTTTTGCCAACTTTTTCCAGAATTTTGGTCCCAACACGACGACCTTTATCGTACCGGGTGAAGTTTTCCCTACTCGCTACCGTTCGACTGGTCATGGTATCTCTGCGGCCAGCGGCAAGCTAGGAGCTATAATCGCTCAAGTTGGCTTCGCCCAGCTCAGGGATATCGGAGGCACAAATCACTTCGTCAAACATATGTATGTGTCTCGCTTCTGTTTTCTGTTTATCCTCGTACTCATGTAGATTTTCCTACCTAGTTTGGAAATATTCGCTTTGTTCATGTTGACTGGTATCTTTTCGACGCTGCTTATACCTGAGACTAAGAACCAGACCCTCGAGGACCTATCCAACGAAAGTCAAGAAGGTTTCGTCAAAGGTAAGGCCACACTCTTTATCTATCAGGGTTGTGGCGTTGAAGCAATCAATTCCCACAGGTATGGCTCATACTGTCGAGGTGAAAGATGGTGTCATTATCCAACGACAACCTTAACGCCATGTTACGGAGATAGACAGTTGTGACTCCTGAGTCATCGTTACTTTTCTTTTCTAGTATGTCATGTATAAAAATCGCATCGCTAGTAGTTTACATGCACTGGTATTATTGTTTATGATTCAAATGGGGCCAAAAGTCTAGAGCGCAGGTACCTAGGTGGCGCCGTTTGACAGCGTCATGTATATGGTTCCTGATCAGTTGGTGCTTCTCCGGGTAACAAGGGTTAACGCTGATGGCATATGCACAAACCACCGATTCGATGCAACAGTTGTGACATTCTAGAAGCATCAATCACAAAACGTCCATAATTAAGCTTGTCACATTGCAGCCGCCTTTGTTCTTTTCTGGAAGAGAGGGAAAGGGGTTGAGCGAATTCCCCTAGCTGGATAATTAGAGACTTACATAGCCTACTACATCGAAACTATAATCGATCCCTGCCTCAGCCAGTTTACGCTTTCGTTCGTTTTGTCGCTTCAAAAGTCTTTTATCAGCCCGAGCCTGTTGTTCTTCAGTGCGTGGCTATGTGTGTGAAAATTCCTTCATGTGAGTGGGTGATAATCGTAAAAAACACAAGGCAAACCTTATTGTGTTTGACTCGTGTGAGACGGTCGCGTGGTACAGTTTTCCACTTTCGATTGGCACCTACCCACAGCTCTGAATGCACCTGGTCTTTGGGAATAACTTTGCACCGTAATATATGCCCCAAAAGAAGATAGTTGTCCATTGTATCTGCCACGATTTGAGCAACGGATGATGAATCGAATTCTATATAGCCATAGTGCTTCGACCGCCCGGTCTAGGGGCTTCAATCAGAACCCTTAAATTGGACGGGGAAAACGAACCGAACCTTTTTATTTCGAGACAAACGGATACGAGTAACAGTTCCAAATTGGGAGAAGTAACTGCGCATCTGGTCCTCGTAAAAACCGTGAGGAATGCGACTGATGAAAAGGACACCCCGGTCTTCGGCCTGCCGGTCACATCAATACGGCGCTATTTTGAATAGATTACAATGGTTGAAAACGAACCGGCCGACGTTTTGCCTGGTCTAGTTTGCGTTTAACGGTCGCATCGTCTTTGGCTATAGTCGGTAAGCGACTCATATCGAGAGCGGGAGTGTCATTTTGCACAGCGTTTTCTTCATCCGAAGAATCCTCGTCTGTAGAAAAACCATGCAGATGGAGATCCTCTGCATCTTCCTCGGTTTCTGCCGCGTTCTCAGTTGGTTCGAGTACAGGAGGCGAGGGTGCCTGTTTTGCCCTATCACTTTTTTTCAATCTCATGGTCGCCGTGTTAGCGCCTTCGGGCGATCTCGTCGCATCCAGCGTCTTTTTGGTTGTTTGGGCCGAGTCGAGATCCAATCCTTCTCCTGAGTCATCGCCGAACCCTCCCTCACTGTCATGTTCATGTTCAAAGGCTACAGGTGATTTGGGCATAGGTGCCAAAGTTTCCTTCTTCACTTTAAGGCCTCTCTTCGATTTCTGAGTTAGACCATCAGCAAAGTTGAGCGGTTTTGAAGTTTTCAAAGACTTGGTGGTGACGGGGACAGCTTCAGAAACTCGTTCTTGCTCCGAACCTTCTTCATTTCCTCCAGCATCTTCAGAAACAGCCTCCGAATCAGATGAAGGTGCTAGTGGTACCTGTACCTGTTTTGCTTTGATCCCCTTTGGTTCTTTGGTTGATTCATGGGCGCGTGAGGACGCCTTTAAATTTTTTGTAGCCTTTCTAGTGGCAGATATGCGGTCGTGGGTGGGTTTGATGGGTAAACGGGGTGGTCGAGCTTTTTCATTGTTCGCGACGATAGTATCATGTTTGTCAGAGGGCGGGCCTTTCCTGGGTGGCTTCGCAAGTTCCGTCTCCTCGTCCGAATCAATGGAAGGTGATAGATGTTTTTCTCTTGCTCCTATAGAGCGCTTTGATGGTCTATCGGAAGTCTTGGATGACCTCGACACAATAGAGGCTTTGAGAGGAGCACTTGTTAGAGTTGTTTTTTTAGATGGAGCGGGGACATCGGCCTTGTTTGCCTTCGTGGCATTAGTTGCAGACTCGCCTTCCCTGATGCGCTTCTTTGAAATTGACGCGCTAGAAATTTTTGTGGGCATACTGGTGTAAATGTAAGTAGAGCTCGTTGAAAGTATCTCGTTGAAAGTATCCGCATTAATTGATCAGGATGCTGATCACAAACAAACCCAAATCAATAAGTTACCCAGTATGCAACCACACTTCGCCAATCCACATCTTCTACCTACATCCTCTACTCCAGTATCCAGAAAAGACTTATACGTAGAAGATGAAAAACCTAGAGTCGACAGTCCAAAACCCAAATTAATTCGTCACTTGGACGAGCTTGTAGGCTCGCAATGGGAGTCTTACGACCAGCTCATATGTAGAAAACGTCAGAAGATTGCTTTAGAACATTCACAAGATTCGTCAAGCTGCGATACACCCATATGTATGCAAAATCTCCGGCGAAATTTTATCTGTGCTTTGTCTGACATTAGCAGTATTTCGGCTTCTTGCTGGCCCTCCTCGTCCTGTCGTTTTGCAGCACAAACCTCAGCCGCTACTGATGTTAGCACTCGCTTACCATTCATTGAACAATTCTCAACTAATTTCATGCAGGGTCCGTGAACCAGAGGCGGAAGATGATGACCAACGGGCGGCTCTGCGAAAGCGACAGGCAGATGCTGTTGCAGTGGATGCATCCTCGATTCTCGAGAATTCTCGGATAGAAATATGTGTAAAATTCTGTTTTAATAACTGATCTGCATTGAAATGTGACTCATTTTCTTCTTTCTCAGACATCTTCTCGGGATTGCAGAAGACTTCGGCAAGCGACAGGAACTTTATTGCCTGCGCCACCGCCGATGATGATTATTGAGCATGAGCGATCCACAAATCCATTTGCACACCCGCCGTCTTTCCTCCAATATCGAATTGACCAGAGTCGTCTTTCGCCACCCGGCTCATCCCCCACAAGGCCACCTTATTCATTGGTCCAGCTAAGAACATTCACGATGGCTTCGGACGGAGTTGGCACCTCATCCACGCATAGAAGGCGAAAAAGAAAAGCTAAAAGAAAGGAGCGGCCTCCGCCTGTTTATTGGAGACCCGACCCCGCGGTCGGTGGAAAGAGTCTTGGGTACGCCATGGGCTTCCCTTGTAGTTTGCAAGCGTTGCAAAGCGGGAACAACAGAGGGACCAGTTACCGAAAAGATACGATGAAGAATGCGCAGATGGCGGCGCCATAACTCGTACGGATGTTGATTGCGCGATGTCATCGGGTTCAAAACGATTTCCTTGGGAACCTACGTGGATAATTTACCTCATCATCTGAAGAGTTTGTATGTCTGGAACACAGCCTTTATCCCACATCAGATATTCCACGACCTCTCTCGCCCTGCTTTTTACTGCCACTCTCAGCATTGATGGTCTCACCTCCACCCTATCCTCAAGCCTTCGTCTCTTCCTCTTATTTCCTGTGATCCCTTTCCCGTCTTCATAGGAAGAGTCATCTCTCTCAATCAGCATTTTGACCAAAGCCAGGTCCTTTTGCCGAATTGCGACTACAACAGCAAGGTTGTCATTACGCCGTGGATCTGCACCATGACTGAGGAGAAATCGAATCAGGGGAATAAATTTTGCATGAACAGCTTTTGTTAAAGCATAGCCATCATGTGCGTTGGCATTAGGAAGTGGAATCATGGATAAATTGAATAAATAACGGAGGAAGGGGAGGGGGTGTTCTCGTTCCTTCCATTCGGTTAGTCCAAGTTTTGGAACCAGGGGCCGAAACAACCGTCTCGGTATGTCAAAGCTTTTGTTGGACTTGCCGCAGCATTCTGTATGGATCCATTGGTATAGTAATTCCAAAACTTCCTTGGTGCAGAGCGGGTATCGGAGAACTTTAGTTAAAATAGATGCATGGTTCAACGCGTCATTGCCGACAGCACGATTGAAAAGATATTTGGCTTTGAATGATACGGAAGCGGAAAGGAAAATAGCGTGCATGTATCGCGAAGTCAGTGGGAGAGATTCCGATAACGCGAACAGCTGGAGTTCATAGATGAGCTGGAAAAATGGGTGATTAGATAACCCAGCTGCATCTTGGTAGGCAATTCACCTCGATAGGTAATTCATCTAGTTTGACTCTTAGCATGGTCATCCACCAGCCCTCGGGGCGAGCTCGATGAGCTCGAAACTGGCGAGTACTGTACTTCAGAAGAAAAATTAGTAGTCACTGATTCTGAGTAATGTTCAGATCACGTGTTATTAACTCCCCGAGGGTCTGGCAGCTCGAGAGTCGAGTCGCTCGCGTTATTATTTAACGTTTGACTTAAATTAGAACTTCACGTCGCCTATCTCATGCTTTTTTGGCAGCTATTACCTCTTGCCTTTGTATTGATATTTGGGTAACATTCTGAATAGACTATCACCACGAGCGCGTAGTTGGGATACTCGTGAAGTATGAGAAATCTTTGCACCAGTACCCGTGGAAAAGGCTATCAATTGCACTGGACACTAACCAGCCGAGTTTTGGACAATTTTGAAAGCCCCGATTCGAATATTTAATATCATGTCCATCATCTTCTGCATTGCTTGACCAACATACTCCATTGGCCTTCGCTCCCCGACCAAACATAGTAATGCCCTCTATGAAAATTAAATCGAGTTTCCATTTTTTGACGGCGTATATTCGTGTTCGAAGACAAGACAATCATATCCTAATGCATGTTGGTTCAAGATTAAACGCCCACATATGGTCCCCGCTTGTTCCCCGCAACGTTTGTTACCACATTTCCCTTTTGTAATCTCGGTTGTACAGCTGACTCCGTTACACACTTGCGCTGCGTGGTCTCAAATATTGAGTTCTTCAAGTACCAGCAACCTCTTCACTTTTCTCATCATCATTTGACCGCTTCATACTTAGTATATTTCCTGTGTCGATCTCGTCTCCAAACACAGCATTCATCTCCTCCAGAGTTTTACCTAGTTATAACCACATCTTAGTATAGGCATACCTTAAAAAACTGACCGAATCACCTTTTGTTTCTGGGAAGAATGCCGCTACAACCCCAAAATCTACGAAATTGAGCGCAACGAAGAGCATATAAAATTTCCATCCAATGTTAGTCATTCCAATGGGAGAAACCTGCGCGAGCAACGTATTGAATGCCTTCGTTCGGCATGTTAGACATCTCCCATTAGCTATAAATCAGGAAACACACCCAGTTAGCACACGTAGCGACACTAGTTCCAAGCGCACGCGTGCTGGTAGGGAAGACCTGTGCGGGTTGAAGGTACGTGCAAGGATAACACTCTAAGATACAGGTTGCAAACCTCGGAAGCTAGAACCCAGCTCACAGGCCCAAAACTAAGTGAAAAGAATATGCTTGTCAGGAAAATCATAGCAATACCAGCCCTGCTATCTAATTAACACGAGACCGACGACCTCAAAAGGGGATTCGTACCGTTGCGCAGCAGTGCTAGATGTCGGGTCATCAGGAGGATTAGTGGCCACAATTGCCGCCAGTATGGAAAATGTCACGACAAAGCTCGCAGCGCCGAACATCAAAGGCTTCTTTCTTCCAACGCGATCGAGTATGAAGACGATGAAGCTGCAAGCATGTATGAGCAACCCTCGAAGCTATCAGTTCCGCCACCTTACAAGAAATTAGCGATTGGGCCGACAGCGCCGTAAATACTATCGGACGACGGATGTTAAATAATCCATGGGTCGACGTCGAGCGGAGTCTTACCCCTGAACAAGAAGTCCCTTGCTGCCTGTTATACCAAGACTTTCGTATATCTGGGGCCCAAAGTAGTTAATGACTGGGGGAGACCTCAGTAATGTGCATATGAACGAGAGGTGTAGTTACCATTGATCCCGGTGAACTGGCAAAACACCTGCACTCCAATCGCAACAAAAGTCCTTTTTGCCATCGCACGAGTCGACCAAAGGTCGCTTAGTCTCCTACTTCTTACGAGCGCCTCAGCCTTGATTGTGTCATGCATCTCGTGGTACTCCTTTTCGGCGGTCTCTTTGTTGTTGGTCCCGTATAGCCTGTATACGACATCTCGAGCCTCCGCATCTCTTCCGACCTCCAGCAACCATCGCTGGAAGGGAAGTTGGGTAATCACATCACAGTGGTTAAAACTACACGTACAGGGCTGTACGGTAGGAACTGGATACCAATGAGAAGTAGACCAGCAGGTACAAGCTAATATCGTTCGTTGGGCTAAGGAGGTTCGAATAAAAAGTAGAGTACAAACTTGTAAACCTAAGGGTAGCCTCCAAGATACATCTGACTTGATGAACTGGCATCCGTACCCGACCTGCGCAGACAGTAAACATTATGGAAGAAAGAAATTAGCTCGCAGATCTTACCCAGTTAGCGACAATGAACCCAAATCCAATCATCTGCTGCGTTAAGCCGACTAGAAACCCTCGAACCTTGGGAGGGGCAATTTCGGTCTACGCTTGCTATAAGGACACTCGAAGGAGCAGGTCATCCCGAATACTAACGTTATACAGGGGAACAGTCATAGAAAGTACCCTAAATCAACGATTCACCGTATGGAGCGAGTCAGGGTAGGTGATGACATACCCAATGGCAAGGCCACCAATGATTCGGCCCACCAAAAGAGTTGCGACATTTCCTGCACCCGCTTGCATAGCGCAGCCCCACAGGGCAATGAGGCATCCGATCTGAAGTTATCGCAATTGATAGGATTTGAAGGTAGGAAATCCGTGTATACCTGAATGGTCCGTTTTCTTCCAAACTTGTCGTTCGCCCTATTTATATACAAACCAGAGTTAAAGCTGGAAAGCCGTAGGGAGTGATTTTGCAGTCTACCATCCTGCCCCCATAGCGCCGAAAAAGCATCCTCCTAGCCGAACTTTAGTAAGATATAAGATTTTGTGCAATAGGGTGTATCTCGCCATTGAAAGTGGACACAACGGCACCTTTAATACTCGGATCGTTACTGAAGCGCGACAGATATCGTTCCATGGTTATCACAGACGCGATGATTCCACTGCTAGTGTGTGAAGCGGTCGCAAGGTGACCAGATTAGGCGACTTGCCTGTCGTAGCTAAAAATCAATGGTAGTACTAATCAGCTCACTTTCGGATATTCTATGAGGTAAAGTCACCCAAAAAGAAACGCGCCTGGATAGGCGGCCACACGCGTCAGCATCTTGAGCGAAATTTCAAGACCTGTACTCACCGATGGAGGAAAATGCGGCAACGAAGATATTGAAAGGCAGCCCCATCGCGACGGCAGGCTGCGAGAGGTGCGAACCAAAGCTATCAGAGAGTGAGTTCTGGATTATGGGCCGCTTTTCTACCTGCCGTGGCCACCATGCTCAAACGCCCTGAAGATTGCGGAGAAATTACGGGGGGAAAGAAGCATGGCCCAAAGGGTCACGAGGGTAGAGCAAAGTCAAGCGGGCCGGCGTACGCTCATTCGGCGATCCGTACGCGAGCTACATGGAGCAAACATCAGGTAGCGTAGTAGAGTAAATGAATGTCTGAGGCAGCTTCCCAGCCGCTATACGTTCGCTATGTCAAAAATGCATAAATTATGAGACGAGGCGGCTATAATCACAACTGGTGTCTAAACTTCGCTGGTAGACTCGCGGCGCCTAAATGCGAGTCCGCTATATGCGAGAACACGATAGTCATCACCGAGGCCGAGTCAGCGATCGCGGCCGACTACATCTCCTTCGGCGGTGCAGGTGGAAAATATTTCGGGATAAATGATCTAATAGAGGTGGTCGGTTAGTAGCTGTGGAAACGGCAAATTATAAACCTATTCTCACTCGTATACCTCGCGGTCTCTGGGATTCCAGACGACGAAGATTATTCTCTCAAGCTACTGGGTCTGTGGGTAATCATCTTCCTAAGCGTGTTCGTGAGTAACACGAACCTTTTGTCCAACCTCCGAATCAAGGAATTCCCGGACAACCTCTAAAGCGATCTGGGCTGCATCCTCTGCCGGATAACGATACACCCCCGTCGAGACGCAGGGAAAGGCCTATGTTATATTTAAGCACTTGTGCCAGGTTGAACCTCAGTACATTACACACGATATGTCTAACTTCGTTCTCGACGCCAACCATGAGACTTGTCTTGTAACATGAGGCTAGCTTGCGTGCGCATAGGTCCAATTTTTCAGGAGAGTACTCCGGTCCGACTGTATGTATGATATGGCGCCTAAGTGCCGTCGTACATGGATATATTTTAGCTGGAGGCAAATTCTTATAGCCAGAACTTACGCTGGGAGCTCGTATCCTCTTGTGATTTTTGATTCGCCCGTTCTGCAGCCATTCAATGTGAAGCCTATAACACCGCACATCAATGATCCTTGAACGGTATACCGACAGACGAAGATACTCACATTCTTCGCGAAGACGTGGGCCTGCAGCAAGATGTATAGCCCCGTCGACTGTTTCCACAAAAACTTGAGTGCTTGTGAGACAAAAACGTAGCAGATCTACTCCACCTCCACCTCCACCTAATTCACCATGAGATTCGGCCTGGTGCTTTCAATGGATAGCGAAATTGCGTTGACCCACCTAAAAGGCTTTTATTAGCAGCGTTCACAATAGCATCGACCCATAATTTCGTGATGTCCCCTTGACTGAAGAAGTAGCCAGTAGTTAACCGAGGGCTAAATTGACAGCAGTCACGTCGACACGCACTAGAGAGAAACTTTTTCAAGTGCGGACATGTTTGGCTCATAGAGGGCTTGGCTCACTGATGGTTGGGTGAGCCTTTGCTGTCTGTATAGTTGGCCAATTGTCGGAATATCCTTTAGTTGCACTGCGTCACGAAGTCCTTCCAGCATTCTCTGGTTTTTGTTTCTGGATGTTAGGGTGGAATGAGCAGAAACCTGAGGTTTACCAACGGCAAACCGAAGTAGACGTCGCTTGACAGAGTAGCTCGCCATGCAGCTTGCTATCGCTTCTCACGCCATCTTTTACGGTATAGATATTGCGATGTTGTAAATAGAATAGAAGAACACAGATAGCTTTGCAAAACGACGTAAGGTCGTTTAAAATTAAAGTGGGAGATGGAACCAGTGCGCCAGCGCCTTCGAAATGGTAAAACAACGAAGACGTGTAAAGAATATAGCTTCCTGCCGAAGTCAAAGTACAAGATATGGGAAATCATCATAAGGTCGTGGTGAGTGCAAGATGTATATCAACAGTGGTGTCGTGGAGTGTTCAATGATTAACCAACCCTCTGCGGTGGTTTGAATTAGAGTAAGATAACGATAACAGCAAGTTGACTATTGACAGCTGCGGTGGTTGCCTCAATTCAATTGTACTATGTTGATAGCTGACAGATGATCACTGACCTTAGAAGCCGTAACTGTCATGATGATGGCGTGTGGCCATGTGACGAGGGCAGCGGTGGTATATTGCGTTGGGAATCACTGTCAATAACTGGTGATCCTGCCTGGGACCTTTCAGCGACGGTCGCAGTCGGGATCAACGTCCCGTTAGCCGAATGTGTTTCTGCCACCGTCCTGTCGGTATCATCGGATTGAGTTCCGAGTGATGTGACGGGCTGATTGTGGGGATAATATGACAGGCGCCTCGAGGTTGTAAAATCGTATACTGTAAACCTGCGAACAGATGTATGTCAGGCAAAAGCCCTTGTAGCTTGGAAAAATATGTATAATTAAACGACATACTCTTCTTCGAGTTGTCGAAGTTCAGGCTTCATCTTATCGAGATCCAAGTTAGCTTTCCGCTTGGAGTGTGTCAATGGCTTCTCAACCATCAAAAATTCGTCAAGCTCGTGTGAGACGTCAAAATTTGCTTGCTTCATCTAAACGCGGAAAAAAAAAATTAATCATGTATATTCGGAGAAGTGGGTAACGTACGTCCGGAACGAACGGCGGTTGGCACTCCTTCTTTTCTAGGTTATCCCAATCAATAGATTTGAACCATGGGTGTGCTCGAATGTCTTTGACCCCCTGACCCTTAGGTCGACAGCCCAGCCGTTTTTCCGGATCTCGTTCAATAAACTAGAGAAGACTTCAGAAACATTGGCAACAAATGGAGCGGAATAACATACGCCCTTTAAGGCGGAGATGCCTGCCTCGCTGCAGCGTGTACTAGCGCTCTCAGGAAATTTAAGGGGGTCTTTTAGTATGGAATGAGTCATCTTTTCCGTATTTCGGCCGTCGAAGGGTCGCTTGTGGAAAAGGAGTTCGTAGGCCATAATACCTAAACTCCACCAATCGATTTGCCATGAATAGCCTTTTCTCCCAATGACCTGGGGTGCCATGTAAGCCATGCTACCGGCCACACTACTGTGCAAGCGACGTTCTGAATAGTGTATGGCCACATTGAAGTCGGTGAGGTGGGCGTGCCCCATTGCATCCAGAAGAATGTTATCCGGCTTCAGATCACTAGCAACAGGGATGAGCAGTTGAAGGAAAGGTCATTTGAAAGATTGTACCGATGAATTATCCGCTGTTTGTGTAGGTATGCTAAACCACAAGATAGTTCCGCTACCCAGAACCTTACCGCCTCCTCTGGTATGCGACCTTTACGTTCCAAATGGACTTGTACGGGTGTCAGTTAGATAAGTCGTTGCCAGGGACATGTCAGCGAAGATGTCAACATACAGCGCAGGTCTCCTCCGAGCATGAGGTCCAGCACGAAGAAACAGTTCTCATCGTCCTGGAATGCATAACGCAAGTTGCAGATGAATGGATGGTCCACCTGCACAGGCCATATGAATAACCATTTGTTTGATGGAGAAATTGGGCTGCAAACCTCCTCCAGGAGTCTCCGCTCTTGAATGATATTAGCAACAGCTTTTTGACGTAGACACTTGGCCTTCTCGATGTATTTGAGAGCATAAAGCTTTTTTGTTCGCTTATGTTCGACAACCCGCACCTAAGAAATAGTCGGTTTTAAGGAAATGTGTACGCGATGTAGGAGTTCACCTTGCCGAACGCTCCCTTTCCTACAGCGCGATGGAGATCGAAGTGGTAGAGAGAGACTTCAGAATCGAAGTCTACAGGCTCAGCCAGACAGCATAAAACACCACCCATTTTGCATAACCAGGTTTTCAGACAAGATTATTAGAGGAGGGAATACAAGACAAGTCTAAAGAGGGATGTACAGCTTTGTACCAATGATGGTAATTTTACTGGGCGACTAAGTGGCTTTGATCTTTGTTTGGCAGCTGTTCCCCCTGAGTTGCTGTCGCAAGGACAATAGAACCAACGAGTCGTCAGGCCGGCTAAGTACCCGAGGTTGGACAACGCACAGAAAACACGAGGACATGGAGGACAAAAAAAGGCGCTCGAGGTCTTGTAGACACAGACTAGTTATATCAATCTCTCTAGTTTCAGGAAGGGTCAACCCTTGTACTTGTTTGAATTATGAAGATCATCTAAACTCACATGGCAACCGAACACGTCTTCGACCAAATTGCAGGCAGCCGCAGGATTTGCAGCTCTCGCCATACAATCATCAACTAAAGTCTCTAGAACTAGAAGAGTGGAGCACACCGACTCTGCTCATGGATCGTGACCATGAGCGGCAGGGGTTATTAGCGCCCACTCCGGAATACCTCGCAACAGTCAAAGTATTTCCCTTGATACCTTCCCTGAAAAAAGATGTTATAGTGAGCTCTCCCAGCAGAAAGCTTCCGATCTTTCCCATAGTCTAATGAGGCTTCTCTTAGAAATTAATTGGCAAGTTGATGCAACCTTTCTCAAACCCTCAGCTGTTCATGACTGGCCAATTACTATAGACAGTGCCTTGACATGGGAGTTGGTCTTTTTCTCCTTTCTTGCAAACGAACAGCAAACTCAGGGGGCGTAGACAGCTCACAGCGTCTGATATCAACTTCACCATCGTCCGCCCTATCGTTCAAAAATATGCTCGACTCAAGAACATGGCAGTTGTGTACGCGTGCCTCGTTGTACGGTATTATTTCTTGTCAAAGTCAGAAAGTGACTTGGCGAATGCTGGCGTCATGATGTCGCGTGCCACCCTTTGTGAAATCTTGGCGATGAAGCTTCTTACACGATTTGCCTCCAACTACATACACCTTGTCGCTGTCTTGACCACTCGCTGGAATCCCCTTGCGGGAGCAACATCCGAGATCATCGATCAAGTGATCTTGACTGTAGGCGGGGATGAGAAGGACGCAGGTTCAGCGCAAAGCGCTCTCGAGGTACGTCATGAGTACATGCGGTGGCGGAGTCCAACAACCTTTTATCCTTATCGACTTCAAGATGGCAATTACAACTCAGGCTAAAGCCTTTCTTTCGTATCCTGTGTCCCAGAAAGTCGTTAACGACATTTTTTATGGCCGAGTGGTCTTCACCGTGTCTGCAAATCGGTCTATATTAGCTGACAATTATAAACCTCGAGCCATCGAGATTTATGACAGCCGTAAAGCCCCTTTTATTGATCATTATCGGTGTGAAACCTATCTGTTGCCAATCGCGCTTGACTCCCTGACGAATTTTGAAGGCTCCGGGTGCCCTTCTATGGCGCCATCCTAGAGTTTCTCAACTTCGCGGTTCTTTTGATCATCTTCCTCCTCTGTCTTTCTAGTTCGTTTTCCTGATGATATTGCTTGTGTCTCGTATCTTGATTATCTGTTTATCTGGTAGACCAAGACAAATCCGTGGTCACGCTTTGGGAAATCTTATTCATTCTTTTTGCTGGAGCATTTACACTGGAGGAGTACACCGCAGCGACGGAGCATGGGTGGATCAGTGAGCCGCGCATTATTTTTCAAACAAAGTTGCTGATACAGCACAGTTTATATTGCAAATGTAGTTTTGCCCGCTGCTACAACTCAATCTTGGAACTAATCAAACGGCCCTCAGTTGTGGAATATCTTCGACTTTTCCTTCATAGCGATATTCCTTATGTATATCACGCTTAGAATCAAAGGTTTAAGTCACAACGATAGTGAGTGAGATCATTATCTGCCTTACTTCCCTCTTACGAGTTCCACTAGTTGCCTCGTCGGACTTAGCATTCGATATCTTGTCTTGTGGAGCGTGCATCCTATTTCCGAGGTTAGAGGTACCGCCATCTTTTTTTGGTGAAACTAACTATGACCATCAGGTTGGCATTCTTCGCTGTATCGAATAACGTTGTAATTCTGTAAGCTGAACATTAAAGCATTCCTATTATGATCCCACATATCAAGAATAGATCCTTGCGAGCTATGGTGTCGCAATTCGTCTTCTTCATGAGCATTGCGGCCGTTTGCTTTTCAGGTCTACTCTTCACTTTATGGACACTTGGTAAGCCTTCTCTCACCCCTGCCACTTTGTAAGTCATGCATCACGGCTGGTATACAGGTCAAGATTCAGATCCGGCACCCTCTCTCAGATCCATAGCGTGGCTTATGACGCAAATTTGGTTTGGCAATACGTCACTCAGCTTTCATGATGCATCCATATACCATCCTGTGTTTGGTCCAATCCTGATGCTTATTTTCGCGGCTCTTTCGAATACGTTACTGCTGACAAGTATGTTCCCGTAAATTTCTTCATGAACACTGTCCATTCAAAAAAGAAAACAGTCCTCATTTCATTGTTGTCAAATACTGTTGCAAGGATAGATGCTGTACGTTGCTCCATCTAATTTTAATATGTGGATTTGACACGCCTGCGTCACAGAATGCTACTCAAGAGGTAGTTTAGTTCTTCAAGCATATAAAGGCACTTCTCATCGCATTTGCAGTACCTATTCCAATTTGCAATCTCCACAATGGAGGGGTGAGCTTTAGTATCCAGCGATGTTATTCCTGCTGCAGACTCACTTCTTTAGGGTCAAATCAGATGCTCTCTTCTCTTATCAGCCACCCTTCAACGTTCTTGCATTTTTGATCCTCAAGCCAGCATCATTTATTTTGACTCCTCGAGGCCTGCATTCCTTTAACGTATTCTTGATCAAACTGACGAGTCTTCCTACGCTCGTCATCATCGGAGTGTATGAGCGTTATTTTGCCGCGGGTCAAAAACTCGCAGTGACAGGTCGAGAGGCCGCGCAATCGTTGTTCAACAGCCTTCCGCGACACATAAAGCATATGCCACTCGTTGAGGCACTTGTTGGGTCGTCCACTAGCGATGTATATGACGCTATCTTCGATGTCGACCTCTCGAGTGAGATGGACTTTTTCGAAGATTCGGATGACGATATTCCTATCTTACGCTCATTCCACTCTCGCGAAAACATTGGGGGGATGAGTCAAGCGCCGCCAGAAACACCTGCGTCGCGTCGCAGACGCGTAATCTCGAGTATCAGCCCGTCGTCACCACGGGGATCTCCCAGATCGAGGAATCTCAACCTTCAGCTCCCTTCCGCAGAGCCTTTGCAATCTACAACAGTTAGCGAGCAGAACAAAAGTCCGAGCCCACTTGCTATGCTGTTTGGTTCTCGCTTCCCCTCAGCGGATGTGCATGCTTCGGCGGCCAAAGCGGAGGCGACTGTGAAGCGAGTCGAAGCAATGATAGAGGACATGAGGGACTTGCCAGTACAAAGGTTAAGAGATGAAATGAAGGATATACAGGTTTGCTTATTGGCCAATATGATGAGTAATCACTGAAATTTTGGATATTCAACAGGATCGACAGGCAAGAATCGAGAACCTCCTGCTTGTGCTCACGAGAGGCATGAGGGGGGATATGCCACATCGACACGACTCTACCGCCTAGACTTGTAGACTTGGTTTTATGCTTTCGAGTTCTGTGCTTTCAATTGGCTCCGTACTGCTAGTCTATTAAATTATGTATATCTTACTCGTTGACAGTGGACAAGTAATTTGATTATCATTGGTAACCGAATTAGGATTCTTGAACGCGTCGCGTGTCGCAACAAACAATGAGATACAACGGTCTTGCGCTCAATCTTGCTACTTGTACATAAAATTAACAGGCTCGGTATACATATATCCTCGTCTGGTCTCTATGTCTTTCTGAAAGCTCCGCATAAACCAACTTATAGCGCTAGAACATGCAGCCTTCAACACCGTCATCCGGCCAATTCGCTACTCCGAGCATTCCTCACCTGTCTCCCGCTACTTCGCGCCATCGCAGCTCGATCGGGTCCTCTTTTTCATTTGGGCCTTTGCAGCTTGTTGAATCATATCTTGACGCCAACTCCAGCACAGTCTCTGATCCAAACAGCTCGGTCCTCCCCACATCGCCATTGAGATCGTCCCCCCGTCGGCATCGAAAAGCCAAAGAGAGCTTAAGTCGCCTACCACACCCGCTTGCCAATGATACCACAGATGTCTTCAATATCTCAGAAGTGGACGACGATGACAAAAGCGAGTACGAGTGGGGGGTGGTGGATCGCATGAGGCTTTGGCGACATGACGCGCTGATGCAGCATTTGTATGAAACTGCAGCGTTCTGGGGAGACAAGATACTTAGCTGGACAAGTATGTAACTTTACTACTCGGGCTGAATTCTGTCATTCACCTTTGCAATCTAAAAAGATGACCCAAACGACGCGTTTTGGCTTGCACAAACGTATTTTATGACACATCAGTACTCGCGCGCCGAACGTCTGTTGACCCGGCTTTTTCCCATGTCCAATCTGAAACGCCCCACTTCCCCATCGCCCTCGGTCAATGGGCATCCTACTCAGCCTAGCAAAGGAAAGGAACGCGAGCAAGATTCACAGGCTTTTACCTCCACGCCACGTCTTCCTATGGAACCAGGAGCCATGATTGAGCTTTCGGAGAACATACAGGATCGTGTATCGAGACTGGTTGATATGAGCGTTGCGTGTCGGTATTTAGCCGCTCAGTGTCAAGTACGCAATTGTAAATGTCAACTCCGTCGTTACCTGATATGTTTGCGCTTTAGGTACGACAAGGCAACTGGGCCGAAGCGACGGAAATGCTCGGAGAGGCAAATCCTTTCAGAAATACTGGTTGATCACCTGTTCAATTGCTCATTGTGCTGGGCTGAGTCTTTTTCTTAGGTAGGAGTGGACCCTCAGTACCAAATAATGATGGTGGTATCAAGGTACCGTTGAAATTCCAGAATGGCATGCCAAAGCTCATATTCTTTAAAGGTTGAAGCCTCGATGTGTCATCTCCGGGGCATCCTCATGTTGAAGCTCAACCGAGGCGATCAGGCGAAGCAATGCTTCATGGAGGCTTTGGTCCTTGATGTGAAGTGCTATGACGCGTTTGAACAACTGGTGACAGGAGAAATGATGACTCCTGATGAGGGTATGTGTCGCCACGATATCAAGGAATATTTTCAGTGAAGTATAATCAAGAGTGGGAATTCATGCAGGGTTTGGCATACGCGTCCCAGACGCCGCATGATGCTGAATTTGTGCAGCTCATTTACACCAGCCGTCTACGTAAATACAAGCACGCGGCCGAACATGCGATGGCACGACAGGTTTTGGTCGATGAGTACGGGCTAGGCGACAACCCTGATGTGCTGTACAGCTTCGCAGATGCTTTGTATGTGAACTTTCGGTGGGCAGACTGTTTCGTCATTACATCTAGGTGTGTCACACCATCGAGCTACCTTTAAGTCTACTCAGAATAAACAGGGTATTAGGACTAGTCTCAATTCACAATGCCACGATGCCACTCCATATTGCTTGCATGTACCATCTGTCACACCTTCATTCGAGACTTTTCATTCTCGCTCACGAGATGGTCGATCGCGAGCCAGAAAATCCCATAAGCTGGTATGCGGTTGGTGTGTGGTATCTCAGTGGCGGTAAATGGGCACAGGCGCGCCAATACTTCAGGTACGTGTATTCCGTATCTTTGGCTACAAAGTACTCGAAAACAAGATAACATAGTAAAACGTCTTTGATGGACCCCCGATTTGGTCCCGCATGGGTAGCATTTGCACACACCTTTGCCTTGGAAGGTGAACATGACCATGCCGTTACCGCTTATTCCACTTGCGCTAGGATGTTCGCTGGGTAAGTGAAATGTATGCCATTTGGGCGGCGTCTAACCGCAGCTTAGGTCTCATCTACCTCTGTTATTCGTGGGGATGGAAAATATAATGCTCTCCAATCATGTGCTTGCCGATGAAGCTCTGAATGCAGCGAATCATATGTGCGATGGTGACCCCTTACTTGTAAATGAGATGGGTGTTATGGCCTTCAATCATGGCAGGTAAGCATGACAATTTCTGCATCTTGTTAAACATAAACTTACGACGCCGGGTAGATATCAGGATGCTGCCGAACTTTTCGCAAAGGCGCTTGAACTAGCTCAAGTGACGCAAAGTTCACGAAAATCTTGGGCCACTACACACTTGAACCTTGGCACGTGTTTTCGAAAACTGAGGTGTGTCGGATGTCCGTCTTGGCGCCTGAGCTAGTGGAGTGAGCATATACAATAGGCGCCTCAAAGATGCAAGGGAGGCATATCAGAAAGTGCTAGAGCTTGACTCGCGACATTCAGTTGCCCTTGGATTTTTGGGACTTGTGCACCATCTCATGGGCGACATAGATCATGCGATAGTTAAATATCATGAGGTTTGTGGATCTTTTCGTTGAATTCGAGCGAAATTTCACCTATTACCAGGCTTTAAGCATCGACCCTATCAACTCACATGTATTGGACTTGCTCAATATGGCTTTAGAAGCCAACGCAATCCGAGGCCCTCCCGCTACTGACGGGTCTGACACTAACAAAACTCTCAAAGCTTGGAAGGAAAAATCTATGGGAGTACGAGGCGGCGAGGCAGTTAAAGGAAAAGAGAAAGTCCTTTCAGATGCCGGAGGTTCGGACTCCAGAGACGGGATGAGCATAGGCTGAGAAAAATGTGTCTCAGTGATGCGTGGTCGTTGTTTGCAGCCCTAGCGTTACCCTGCTTGCCACAGATCTAGAGATCATCGCAGATATTATGTGACCGAGCTAAAATAGATGACCAGAGTTAAAGTCGATTCCAACTCCTATGAGTCCATCCTCCTTCTATACAGTGATTGTTAATATACTATTATACTATAGCTACGCTGCAGACTGCAGTCAGCTTGTTGAAAGCTACTTCGTCTACTAAGAGACTATTATAACTAAATACAAAGGAAGATATAAGAATAGTTAACAGGAGATATAACTTAGTATCAACTCGTTGACCGCGACTAGACCGAGAATATTGAACCACACTAGAAGCAAAGAACTTAACAGCCATCCCAGACACAGACCTACAGTTCTATGGCTGGGGTACAGTTTCGCGGAGCCGAGCTACAGAGATGGAAAAGCTGACACGGTACTGCGGTTCTGGCACTGGTCAAGGACTCTGCAAGACTCGTCGAAGCGGAGGTTTCCCTTAGTACGTCCAGTTATCGACTTGGGCTTTTGGCGTGATAATAGCCCTTCGCACAATTCCCGACAGCTCATGGAGCTGTTCCGTCTCTGAACGAATTGCCACTCTTTTCCGGAGTAGCAATGTCCTACAAAGGTGGCGATGTAAGCCAAATAACAGAGGTGAATCAATAGACAACACTCGCATACGGCATGCCTATATGTAAAATAAGTGTTGTGAGAAACGGAAAAGCAACTGGTTCGTACCAAAATATTAGGCAGAGCCAGAGGGAATGGAATCACTATACTGCCTCCCATTGGAAGGCCACTACGAAATTGCGTGAGTTGGCGTTCAGATGTTAGTAAAAGGTACTGGTTACATAAATGCAAGACTGGCTCCTAATATGTGTAAACCACTCATGAGAGCGAAAGCAGAAAGCCCTGTATCATTGACTTGTCAAGATAGATGACCGCCAGATAGACAAGGGCACAATGCGGACCTTGCTGTAAGACGTATTTCCCTAGTTTTCCCTGCACACTACGGAGACGGAAACAATACTAGTGGGAGATTTTAGTAGCCTCAGTGAATGGAAAGAATGTTATAAGCATACTATTCCAATGACCAAGGTGCATAACAAGTCGAGAAGGAACGCCAATAGAAATATAACCTGGAAAGCAATTCTGGAAATGCACGCGAAATATCCAATAAAATACCGACCCCGACTTTATGGGGAATGAGGAAAGGCTTAGTTCCCCCATTTCGTAAACAGCCAAACTTGACACCAGCGTTTCTGAGAGTCGTTTGTGCTTAATTCAGGTAAGCCTATCGTCAATTTGATTCCCCAGACTCTTACTGGCAACATGTACGTTCGTTGCAAACACCCACACCTCCATGCAAGCCAAAAAAGCGTAAGCTGACGCGAGGAGAACAAAGATAAGGGTTTTTCTTCCTGTAAAGGCCCAAGCCCTTGTCAAAAATACGGCTAAAAGACTATGAGTTTTTTCAACGCCCGCGCAGCAGAAAAAACAACCAGCCTTGAGCTGTCAATTGCTAGGTTGCGTGTCATTGATCATGCACTTCTAAATGAGTCGATGCACGTACATATGGTATCAATATTATGTATAAAGCCTTGACCACATCTCTGCATGCTTCTGGTTCGTGGTTCAGCACTACTGCCCACATGTAGAACGGCCACGTTAACAGAGGATAATAACGGCAACACAGGTAGGAGACTTTGACAGAAGTCCACCGGGCGTTGTGTATCTATTCACTCGTTGAGCACCGCAGATTTGTCTCAAAAGATCGACAGGTACGCACAAACTTCCATTCATCGTCGAGTCTGCCCAGGGTCAGTGAGAGGGATGAAAGGAAAAAAGGCTACGCACGAAGAAATCCATTCACATAATTGTAATGCATCTAGAATAATAGAATGAGATGCACGGTAAAAGGTTCATACTTTGATTGAGAGTAGACGTACAAAGGGCTTTGGGGGTTCGTCAGCTCATAGGAGACACTGAATAGACAACGCTAGCCTTACCAGAAAGAATACACCGACCGCTAGATTTCGGTCAGAAAATATCATCAGTGCGCGAAGAAGACAGGTGGATTGAGAAGCATACATTTCGATGTGTCTCGCTGCTGTTGCTATTGCTGCACTTACCATGGAGAGCGAAGTTACATCTTCTCAAACGATGCCCGAGTTGTTTATGAAGGCCGCGACAAACGATCAGGGGAAACGAAAAATCTCCCGGTTCCCATTGTAACACAGGAACGACACCAGAGACAGTTCTCTCCGTACACTTGCACTCTTTAAGAATTCTTTACTCGAATGGGGATCAGTGCCGCCCAAAGCGGCTCTATGAATTGTCCGCGAGGCGAGGCCAAAGTCGTTGATATCCCTCATGCAGGGTCGAGAAATTATGAGGGAGGTCTAGTGAGGGATCACGTAAGAGCCCGCTGGCGCTTCTGTCATTGGATTTTGACTAGATGACGCCAACTACCATCATGCCCAGCTTGGTTAAGAGATTCCTCAAGGAAACTGGACATCTAAGCATTTGACTTTCAATGAAAAATAAGATAGGGCCGTGGGCCACTCAGGTCTCGTGGATGTCGGCCATAAATAAATAAATTTTAGGACACCGATAGAAAAGGTCTAGACCAACTCACAATGTATAATAGGCTACTGTGGGGGGGTTGGAAACTAGGCTCCGGCTCTTGAACATTAAGGTAATGATTTTTTTATCAGCTTGTTCTCCTGGATTATTGCAATAATCGCTAACTGGAGGTCCACGAAATTTGGGGTTCATCTAGCACAAAGACAGTTTCTGCTTTTTGACTACTGTAGGGTCGAAAGCAATTAATATGGATATTTCCGAGTCTAGAGTAACTATAGCAAAGTCAAAGTGGTCCCGATCATGTTTGAAAGTTTTCAATTGCAACTCAAGGTTAGGCACAAAAAAACATCCGAGAACCGATCGAAGATCAGTCGCCCTCACGTGACATTTTACCTGACTCGCCAAAAAAGTTTGTCGAGGTTATCGATGAGCTCGTGTCCTCTCTCTCCCATGCAATCCTCTATACCTTATTTTCAGTCTCCGCGAACAACCCCACTCATCCTTTGGAGCTCAAGTGGAGATGAAATATTTTCTGTCCCGCATGACAAACTTGGCACCATTCCTTCTCATTCTATCATGTGCCTACAATCTATGGGGCTAAAGGACCAAGGCTTATACAAACTAAAGCCCACCACCGGTGCCAACAGTACTTGAGCTTTTTTGGTGTGTTCCCTCCTTCTCCTCATTGACCCGAGTCACGAATAATTGTCAACAGCGGCAACTCAAAACGCACCTCGAGTCATATCATGATCCATCTTCCCAACCTCACTAAAACGGCTATCCGTAATCCTTGCCTGCCTTTTGTTGTTATCCATTCAAGATATTTCGGCTCGGCAGTAGTTGGCAGCTTACTTTGTGCAAAAGAACAACTTTCCTTTTGGCCCGGTCAAGGCGAGTATCATTGTACGAAAACTGACCCGGGAAATGATATATTAGGCATTACATAGGATCCATAGTCAAGAGTGGCAAATAGTACAAGCTACGGTACATTGTTCGACGCATCGCGTGCGTTAACGCAAATACAAGTGTTGTACACCAGCAATTTGTAGGAGGGTAATCGGCCAAGACCAAACACAAATATAAACAGAAAAAGGGTACATAAAAGGATCTGGTATGAAGCAGTGAGTAGACCAGTATCTCGAATGGCTGTCTTCCAGACAACTTACAAAAAAAAATAAACGACAGTATCCGCAACATGTCTTACGCAGTTGCCCTTAAACCCATTGCACGTGCCCCTGCACCAAAACCACCATCCCAGCCAAAAAATCGCTCAGAGTTCATCTCCTTCGAATTCGTGACAGGATGCAAATCGTCATCCGACCATGACCTCGCCATCCCTCTCGTACGAGCCCACACAGTAATGAACAATATTCGCTTCAGCTTCCGGTTCAGGAAGAACCAGTGTGAAGACCAGAGGAGAGCACCGCGACGTTTCAGACGTATTTGAGGTCGCATAAGGGGAGAGTCTTCGTCAGAATCAGGCTCTTTCCGCCAGGTCGGCGCTGGCATCATAAAGTTATCGCCATAGCTTCGTGGCTTGGCTTCGTCGATGTCGTAGTCATCAAATTCAAAAGCGCCATCATCTTCCGACGAATCCTCATCTGCAATGGAGGCAATATCGTCTTCGTCATCGGAAAAGTCGTTGGCATGAGGGTCGGAATCAATTTCCGGCGCATAGGAGTAGACTTCGCATTCGGAAAGACCGATGACGTCGTCTATGAGGCGAAACAGGGTCGGGTGTGTGCCCGCTACTACTGGCGGTGGAGCGAGAGGGCTTGGGATGATTTGATTGTATGGCGAGGATGAAGTAGGAACAGATATTGGGAAGAAGTCTGAGGATGCAGGTGGGTAGGATGAATATGTCCGAGGGGCAGTCATGCCTGCTCGATGAGGTGAGACAAAGGTGTTGCTGAGCGAGTTAAGGACGCTAGCCCCGCTTTCTTCCTTGTTGAAATGGGATGGGCGGACGTCGGAGAAGTCGTAGTCAGGGAAAGCGATATTGAGGGTAGCAATGAGAAGGTACAGCGTCTTCCGAGACGCTTGCTTGTCGATAGGCCCAAACGGGGTCATTTCGCTTTCCTTGTCCGGGGTGAGCCATGAGGGAAGTGGCGGTGAATGAGAAATCTCGTCTTGGTAGGCGTGCTCGAGGGTCTTGAAGAGTTTCTTGTCGCGTTTCACATTTTTACAGCTGTAAGCCTCCATACGAGTGTGTACTGAGCATTCTGGACCTTCGTGTGTAAGAGATTGCGCCAAAGATGATAAAGCAGGGTTCTCGATGAACTTCATTTCGAGTGGACGAGGGGTGGATTCGAGCGGACTTGTTGATGCGACGAGGGGGCCAGGGTTGGAGCTAGAACGTGCTATTGTTTGTTTGTCCCCTTATTCCCGCCGTTTCGGGACGGAAACGCCACTCTTGAAACGTTCGTCGACATCGGAAACAGACGTCTTCGAAGCAAATGTGTAACAGTCTACAAGAATATTAGCAGCAAATTTTACGAATCCGCCCAAGCAACATTCTGGAACTTTGCGTAGACTCAGGCGCGGCCGTCGAAAGGGCAGAGAAGTATAGTTCTTCCAACAAAATATACGTACTGTACAAATAGCATATGAACAGTTTTGAATATTGAGCCTAAACGCTCTAACCAAAAATTCTAGTAGTTTAATTATAGATTAGCAAAGCTGATAGAGTCGCAACAGCGGGATAGACGAAAAAAAATGTTCCAAGGTCGCTTCAATCAGCGAACAGCGAACTTCCTCCTTTCGAAGTTGAAGCACGTACAGATTATAAACAAAACCCTGACATCGGCACCGATAGCATTACGACAAAGAATCAGAGCTTGAGGGTAACTAAACTAATCATACTGATCGAGTCGTACAGGTACTGATGTACTGTACCCGATCATGTGACGCTAAACAATCATATGTCTCTCAGTCTGCCACCGGGAACGTAGTGGGCACATCCGTTCAGAACACACTTGAATATCTCACCTACACTCTCTCGTCATGTCAGAAATTAAGGTCCCAGGTTTCAAAGTATGTCAATCTACATCCGTCCTGAACTCCGTGTAACCCATAACTTAGTCGTCAGACCTCCTCGCCGACTTGCACAGTGCGTTGGCCAAGTACAGCGATGCGGAGAGACAGTCCGAGATAAAGAGGGTTTGGTTTTTTTAGCATCTCGCTTGAGTCATGTGCTTACAGCGTCATTGTACTCAGACCAATGGAATTTTTGAACTTCAGGTCTCGAACGAAGCCAAGGAAACTGCTACCTGGACGATTGACATGAAGAAGACTGGCACTGCATACAAGGGCGGTGCAAAACCCAAAGCGGATGTTGTGATCATACTTTCCGATAGTACTCTTGTAGACTTAGCGTCGGGAAAGGTATGCATTCGACGCAATCGTCAACAGTTGCACCTGTCGCTAACCATGATATCTCCATTAAGACGAGTGGTCAGAAGGCTTTTATGACAGGAAAGCTGAAGACCAAGGGTAACATTATGCTTGCTACAAAGCTTGATAATCTACTTAAGGCGAGCTTGTTTGATCATCCGATTATCACACTGACTGAAATGGGAGATGCAGAGTACCAAAGCAAAACTGTAGTTGTGTACTGATGCCTATATATTCTTAAAGTGGAGGGCGGGGTTCTGTTATGTTCCTGTAACACTACATCCGCCGGCTGTAAAGGAAGGCCGGGGTCAAAATAAAGTAAGTGCCTAAGTCTCTCGTCAAAGCGAAAAGGAAGGTGGGAAGTTCGTCAAAATATATTACTGAATAGCCCACGATGCCGTCGAGGGGCAGGTTGAGGATCAGCGCGGAGTGTAGATAGGCTGTTGAGTTGTTTCATCACCTGTCATAGAAGTTGAAGCGCGCCATAGGCTAAGAACGAAGTCACCTTACCTCTTCCAATTTGTCTTTACGCTCTTGTAAATCCAAATGCTTCCTTACTGTAGGGTTTTCACGTGCGAATTCCACAATTTCCCGACGGTCAAGATCATAGAGTAGCCGTGAGTCAATTTCTCGTGGAAACTATTCTGCGTGTAAGGGACTGCCCGCAATCTGAGATTTCAAAGAAAGGCACGCACCTGGTAAAAGAACTGTTCGAGAAGTTCGATATTTATGAACATGGCAGAAGTATAAGCCAGCTTGTCTGCGACGACGGAGAGGAAGGCTTCCGGGCACAGAACCTCACTCTCTGGGCCAGTACGACAGCGTTTGGATTTGAGGGATAATAATCGAAGCTTCAAGATACTCAGTCTATCGTTGTAGAGCATCGCGTGACGTGCTACGCAACGAGACACGATGGATAAGTGTTTTTTTTGCAGCCAGATGGATGAAATTTGCTCACCGTCAATTATTTGTGCAGGCGGGTAACGATAGGACTCCGGGGTCTGCTCGGTCTCCTGAGACGAATTATTTTCGGGGTTGTCCAACAACCTCGCCTTAAACTCCTTTCGCCTCTCCTCCAACGACTTCACGTAATTAACAAGCTCGCCCAATCTCCTACCCCCGCCAACTTTCTTTCGTATCTCCTTGAGCTTCGTTTCACACATTTTAGCTTCGTTTTCAAATAGCTGTATTGCTCTTTCTCTACCAATCTCCCATTCTCTAGGTTCCACTTCAACCTCATATTTGTATGGTTTGATGCAGTTCTCCACTTGATCAGACGTGATGCCAATCCGGTCACGTAAAATCATATGCGAAAACTCGACGAGCCGCTCAGCTGCCCGAGGATGGAAAGTAAACGGTTCGCCGGCTGCTATAGAGTCGATGAGTGCACGTAACCCGTCTGCTACTAGAAGCGTTGAATCGCGGCCTACACCCGATTTTGTTAAAAGTGAAGAAGCGGCCTCAAGCTTGTGCCGCCAGTAAGGTTCCACGTCCTCTGGTTTGACTCTAGGGTTGGCACCGAGAGAGCCGAGTTCAGGCGTCCGTTTGTCCAACCAATAGAGTTGTTCAAGGACATCCATTACTTTGTCGTCAAGCATACCCTTCAATTTCTCTCGAATGGCAGGCCGCCCAAATTGTTGGGTAGACTCTTTGAAACGCTGCTTAAGTGAGTCCATAGTTTCGGCAACATACGATTCAGCGGTGATCCTACGGTCATTATATTGTACTTTGAATTGATAAGTGGCTTCTTCGAGCTCCAGCTGTACAGCATTGGTGATTCCATGAAGAGAAGCAGCCATAGAGGATTCAAGTACTTCCATGAGTCGACGACGAAGTGTTTCGGTGCCCAGCATCAAAGCCGATGATGAGCCTCCAAATATATCTCTATGAGCCCCAAAATAGTCATTTTCTGCCTGCTGGACAGCTACAGCAGTCGAATCTCGAGTTTCTCGCTTCTTGGGCTTCTTTGCGACTACACCAACATACCCAAGATGGAGAGGATATCTATTTCCCGCCAAGATATTGGCACCTTGCTCCGGAGGTACAAGATCCATCTTGGTAACAACGCCTATAGTGCGAAGGCCTAGCGGATCAATCTTCTTACTAGCTCTGAGTGCAGGAGAGTTAGCAAGGTCAACATCGGCGGCGCAAACAGCAAGGATAATATTAGGCTCCCGAATATATTTTTCGCACAGTGTGGCAATCTTCTCCTTGAGGGTTTCAGGTTGATCCAGTGAAGAAATCTGGATATAGCCAGGGAGATCGATTAGAGTCAGATCGGGAACGTTTGAAGAATAGATGCGAAGATCGATAGGATCGTTGGAAACAGCGTCGGAGGTAGGAACAGCAAGGTTCAAATCAGTGAGTACGCGCTGAACCTCGGCAAAGTTGGTCATTTTGCCAAGACCTAGGCCGGGGAACTCGCCATACTCAGCTGGAGCCTCGCCATTTACTGCAGGTGTATGAATGAGAGTAAGCTCGATCGGCCGACGGGTAACCATGTTGTTTCCTCTAATAGAAATTCAGAAAAGAGAATGGAATCACTCGGTTTACGTACTTTGGTAGAAATTCATGACCAACGATCGCTTCCAGAACGGAACTTTTCCCGGAGCTCTGGCTGCCAATGACAACGATGCTGGGGAGCTTGAGAGCGTCACTTTGATCTATACTCAACAGCATGCTTCGGATTTCGATGAGCTTCCTCGTCAGATGCATCAAGCCATCCTGTCGCGCATCCAATGCGTTTCTCTCCCTTGATTTTTCAGAGTCAGATGGAGAAGACATAGTCGCAGCCACCAAGGCAGCAACAGCAGAATCAAGCTGAGGCGGCCATTTACCGCCTGCAGAACTTTGTTCCTCTCCTTGTCTATTTCCTTCGTCGTCATTAGCCCCATTTCTACGAGATTCGAAAAAGTCTTTCAAGAACTGCGGCGTCTTGACATTGGGTAGCTCGACCTCTGAAAGTCGCGCAGATGCTGCTTTGAGGCCAGAAGAAGCTGTCCCAAAAACGCCCTGCACCTTCTCCTGCGCTGACGATATCCATTCATCGGTACTTCTTCGCAGTTCTATACGCCGAAGTCAAAGCAATGACTGGGCTTTCAGAGAGTGTACTTACGATCAAATTTTTGATTGGCATACCAAAAACCACCCGCCCCCATAGTCGCTCCTGCAATTGGTATCCGGAATGCTCGGGCGACAAATCGCGGTATCGAGGCGTAAGACAGGGCGCGATGATGAAGAAGTCGTATTGTTACAGATGAAGGAGACAAGCAGCGCCTCCTTAAAGAGCCAGAGGCATAGAGTGTCCCATACTGGCGGTGAAGAGGTCTAGAAACTTCCGTTGGTCTTGAAGCTTTAAGACCGTACGAAACTGTTTTGCGAGAAGACAGCGCCAAGAAAATACGCCTTCGAATGGGAGAATGCATTAATATTGCAGCACCCTAATTCTCTGGTGAAACCCCTTTCGCAGATGAGAGGAAGTGTAGCGTTGGGACGCGCCGCCTGGGGCGAATGAAAAGTATTTCGATGCGTGTGACGAATGTCATAGGCTCAATACTGCTCACGTGGCTCGTCTT
The DNA here is from genome assembly GCA_018851305.1 of Calocybe cyanea. Taxonomy (NCBI): domain Eukaryota; kingdom Fungi; phylum Basidiomycota; class Agaricomycetes; order Agaricales; family Lyophyllaceae; genus Calocybe; species Calocybe cyanea. Next base: position 48,439 of record JABCKL010016743.1, read on the forward strand.
AGTGCACGTGGCTCCATAATGATAAGATCAAGATTTTAATGATATTAATAACAGTTGAAGATTAGATCCAGCTAGCTCACTGGCAGGGCCCATGAGCAGATACGAAGTACACCTTACTAGCTGACCACCATGTCTTCAGCACCTTCTCCTGGAATTTACGTTCCTGCTGTCTTATTCTTCAAGGATAACGAGGATCTTGATATATCAGCTGTCAAATCTCACATATTAAGGCTTGCAAATGTATGATCTTACCATCGATGTAGAGTGCGTAGATGTTTAAAGTACCAGGGAGGTGTTACAGGGATCGTAGTTCAAGGTTCTAATGGCGAGGCTCAACATTTGTACGTACACATAGCTTTATCGTCAAGTATAAACCCCGTCATTGACTGAACGGATCACCAGGTCACACGATGAACGCAAAGAAGCTATCCAGCTAACGCGCAAGACTCTTGATGAGCACGGATTTCAGAACGTTATCGTCATTGCTGGAACGGGGGCTCAGTCGACACGCGAAACCAAAAAACTTTGCGTCGATGCCCGAGATGCAGGCGCATCTCACGTCCTTGTGTTAACTCCCTCAACTTGGCCACCTCAGATGAGTAACGAGAACATTATTCGATTCCATCGCGAGGTAAGCCCATGGTGGTTATTCTGGTGCGGAGCTTGATCGCGATCAAGGTTGCTGACAGTTCTCCCATTCCAACAATGATATACAACTTTCCTACCGTGACGGCTGGCCAAGATCTGACTTCCGACATCATTGCCACCCTGGCCGAGCATCCTAACATTGTCGGAACAAAATTATCGTGTGGAAATATGGGGAAGCTTCACCGCCTCACCACCCGTTTCCCCTCCTCTCGTTTCGCAGTATTCCCTGGACGTTCCGACTTGCTGACGCAGGGGTTGATATCCGGTGGCGCTGGTGCCATCTCGGCTCTCGTAAACATTATCCCAAAAGTCCATGCAAAGTTGTATAGCCTATACAAGGATGGGAAAATCACAGAGGCGATGGAAATACAAGGAAAACTGGCTCATGCCGATTGGGCAGTCGGAAGGATTGGCGGCATCGGCGGCGTTAAAGCCATCGTCTCGAAAAACTTCGGTTACGGAAGTCCCACCGTCCGCGGGCCGCTGAAAGCTCTTGACCCAGAGTCTTTGACGGAGAACAAGCACTATGCCATCATAGAGGAAATGATAGCCCTTGAAAATAATTTATAGGATTGGAATTAATGAAAACAGTACAAATTAGGTCTATACAATATCATTCCAGACTCACACCGAGTCCAAAAAAAATTAATCCGATCTCAGATTCCCGTTATAGTACGTCTAAGCAGTCTGCAGCAACGTCTATCAGGACAATAAGATCTGTAATTAAGTGGATAAAACCTTAGAATCATATCTAATATATTCGCCTCAAACTCGTCCTTTCTCGTCTACTGTTGTCGTCGGCTCTGATATCGTGTTGAATTCGAGTACAGTGGAAAGGACCGGGTAATTATTCGTGTCAGTTTGACAGTTCCTAGTGTCAGTGGGCATCCTCGGGTATCGTAAGCGCAAGCTTGGATCACGAAGATTAAGCATAAGCCTTGAAATCATTGTCGATGACATACTACAATCCTGTCAGTCGGTGAGTGGTAACGGAAACCCACAGGACGTACACATTGGCAAATGAAGTTATAACTCCACGCTCATAATCCTATATGAAGTCCAATGCTTTCGGTCACGATGCAACGGTCCGAGCATCGAGTATATACTCACAGGTGAGAGCTTGTAACAGATTTAGTATGACACGCAGAATACGGAGTATCCAGAGACGCACACGAAATGTCAGAATATTTGCGAGCCCCAGTAGGGCCATGATTCTGCGGTTTTTTTAGCATCCCAGCCATTTAGGTAAACTTATTTTCCTACGCGAAATAAATGGACCCTTCATTGGCGAATCAGCAGAAGCACAATAAACAAGCTCAGGGAATATACCATCGCGAAGAAGGACATTGATCAAGGTTCTATCAGCCCCGCGGCTCCTACGAAGTGACATATATAATGTCATGGAGAATATAAGAATGTCAAAAACTAGATTTGCGAGCCAAGCTATGGCAAGACCTAAATTGTTGGTGTATAAGTTATCCTCGTGCATATTCTTCCAATGGAATGGACGAACGGTGAGCACTAGACGGTACAGTCAACACAAAGGGAAGGAAAAGAAGTAAGATGGACCTCACTCAACACGGTTTGCTGGTGCAACGCAGCCCACTTGTACAGTGATAACTTCCTCCTTCCCGCTGCGACCAGCCGCTACCGTCCACTATCGCAACATATTCAATGGAACGCCTCAGCACGCGAGCTTTCTCAAAGAGTGCTCACCACGCCAACAGCAATAACCCCGAGTGCACAGACGCAAATGAAGGACAGCACACGCAAACTTCGATCATACAGAGCATAAGTTCGAATAATGAGAACAACTGGATAGAGGATTACGTGAATGGTCATTTCATTGACATCAACAAAGACCCACTGCCGACAATGATTTGCGTTACCACAGCAAAATATTGATGATATGACCCAAGCGCGGAGCACCTTGTCAGATTGAGTGAACTGGGGATAACAGACTTAGGCAGTCGCTTACAACTACGATCGGCGGGGTTAGCACGGAGAAAAGCAGAGGAACGGTTGGCGTACTTTTAGAGAGTTGTCGTGATGCATGTCCCAGAAGTACTGGACTATAATAGGAACATGGCCAAAAAAGGTGAGATACCGATTGAGATAGAAAAACCCAGAGCCCCAGGATATGGTTTGTGAGGACCAGAAGTACTCCACTTCTGCTGAAAATGTCAAAATGTAGTCATAATACAGTATTACTGAGGACTTGTAGTCAACACATGAAAGGCTACTTGAACACTGGGTATATTCTTACCAAAGGCAGCTAGATTGACGCATCTACTGCGAAAGCTGGGAACGTGGGTGACTTGTGAATGGCATTTCATGGGAATGAAGGCACTGGTAACTCACATCTGTGCCTGTACAAAGCTATCAACAGCAGCATCCAACATAGCGGGTGTCAGAGCAGCTGGAGCGAGAAGTTACGATACGTAGAGAGGTCAAAACAGACTGTTTTTCATTTGAAGGGGGACCTGGGGATTGGCTTTTGGAAGGTGATTGAGCATCATCGGCTCTGCTGGCTATATCTACTGGTATTGTTTGCGCTCTGGCCCCACGGCTCCCTGCAAGAGCGATCCGATCCGCACTCTTCGATAGTTGAGATACGAATGGAGTAAACAAGAAACTGACACTTGAAGTGTGCGTTGTCAACGACAAAGAAAGTTGACTGTTAGGTTGAGTTGTCGGAGGCATCAAATACTCGTAGGTGTAGTACAAGTTGACGTTGAAATCATGTCGATCTCAAAAATTGCTTTTATTGAGTGTCTTGACAGTCAATTTCAACAAGGATCGTTTACAGGACGTCATACTTTCGTCGTTCAGGGCTGGAAGGGAAGAACGCTACTAACATCAAGGTTACTGTTGAACCTCGGCGCCGGGCTGATTCTAATAGTCCGCTGTCATTCTGTATGTGTCATTCATGACGCGGGTTTTGCGAACATTGACATATGAGGGCCGTTCGACGACCAATATGGAACGAATATCAGAATTACAGACCAACTATCTTCCCTTGAGATATTTTCAAAATAAATGGCAAGGTTAGCGCCTTGTTGAACAAAATATGAGAACTTTGATTTCTAAATATTAGCTGATGGTTACCATGGACCTCGCTCGCAAGACCGTGAGAGTTCGAAACGCGCATTCGTCGTCCCTGTCTGGAGCGTCCAGCTTTGAGAGCCATAGGGTAGCGTCGGTCAGAAATCTAAAAGAAGGGCCCAATGCAGGTTTACGCGCGAGAGTCGAATCTGCGGAATGCGCGACACTAGTACTAGTGTTGATTAGGGTGGCGTTGTTAATCACCTCACATAAGATGTCGTTGAGCGCGGAGGATGCCTACAAGGCCACGGCTTACCAGAATAGAGCATGAATGGTTTCCAGCGAAAATCCGCAATTCATGCATGATATCAGTCATGACTGAGTGACCGTGAGCAGACGAGGTACCGAGAAGTGGGCCGAGCAACGGTGTGATGGAGTCCATCACGATGCAGGATAAGGGAGATCCCGTTGATGTATTGAGCTTAGTTAAACTGATGTAAGAATTCTTCAAGGGTAGATGAGCGAGGGAGACAAACAGCAACGGAGCGCAGCTCTTCCAAAAGCTTATAGATGCTCTCAATATCAAAGGCCAAGCAGATTTGGAACCTTTCCAGTACAGTTGCATCCGCCTGATCAAGGAAGATGTGTAAATGATGTTCAAACTCTTCAGAAAGAGAAGCGTTCGACCTCTTCATGAAAAAATGGTAGAATCTTAACAACTTTCTCAACCGAAAAATCACCTGTCGTGTCGATCCATACAATATTCCCGTTCGAGGACCCGACCAGGTGTCGGAGAACAAGATTCAGGGCAAGAGTCTTCGCCATTTCAGTTGCGTAGTCTTGCGAGTCCGACTATAGATCTGCATACCGTCTTTCCAGACTGTTTGTCTCCTGAGATCTCAATGACACGATGACGGTCCAATCCACCGAGGAGGTGGTCCAGATTGTCACTTTCGTTGAGCAAAGGGGGTTTTTTGTTGTAAGCCTGAGTCTCATGATTCAGCAGATCTAATCCATTGATTCCAGAAGCAGAAGCTAGTTCCCTTATTCGTGATATGGTTTCTTCCAGATTGCGGAGAGTTATCGTGTCTGGAGGTAGCTCGCGGTATATCTCGAAGAGTGACTTGAAGAGTATGTCTGTGTCTGTTCTAATTCCGCATTTTTCGAGGGATGTAACGAGTTGAGTGGGCAAATTAGGAACAAGAGATGAAAGACGCATGCCAATTCTTCGGCAGTCCTTGTACCACACTACTGGATAAGTGCGCGCTCGCTTATAATTACATCAGATCAACCTTACGTAATCCAACTCATCCAACACCTACCACCGTCTGCTTCACAATGGTGAGGCATTCATCCATCCCTATCATTAGTTTTCTAAACTACTCTCAGGGAGGAGGTGCCAGATATCCTTATCCGAAATTTGTATGGTCGCCAGCAGGTACGTTTTCCAATTTCTCCCACCAGCTAACATGCTCATAAAGCAATTGCGGAGGACAGGTGGCTGGTGGGTTAGGCCCTCCAACTGGAAGTCAAACACGGCTATTGCATTTGCGGGAATACTTGCCGTCACGTATGGAGTGTGGTCGATTAGCGCAGAAAAAGAGGTTCGTACCCCGCTTTATCATGCCTTGAGCATTTGACATAGAAGCCTTAACAGCGCCGCACTTCACCGCCCATCCGACCTATACCTTCTATGCGGGTGCGTTGCCTTACTAGCTCCTAGCGTTTAACACTGACCTTCGTTTTCTAGTGGGCTAAGCAGTATCAAAATCCAGACTCAGAGCAGAAGCAATAAACATCCAAACAACACTTATCAGATTTAGAAGCTTTAAAAAATGTCTAGATGCCTCTATCACTTAGGCCTTAGGCCCCAAACCGGCAGTAATTTTGACCTGCGATCTTGCGCGCTTTGTAACAGTTCTACCTATCAACAGCACCAGACAATAAGATTGCCTGACTTCTCGTCTTCCTCGAACGCAAATTAGGGCCATAAGGTTTCCGTAGCCTTTACCGTCGAACCACCCACTGTGGGTCATACAAATATAGCAGAGGAGTTTACATTGGTGAACATGGGCTAGACCGCGAATACATATACCCCCTTCCATTCTTCTCATTCTTCTCATTCTTCGTAGATACGTACGCCTCCCTCACCCCAGCTCATCATGACGGCAGTTCCATCACCGGTAGGCTGCGTAAAGGCCACCTGTCCCTTTTTGGGGTCTAAAGAACACCCATAGATGAAGGTACGGGCGCAGGCAGACAAGAGATGACGAGCGATACCCTGCCGGCGGTGAGCCGACGGGACAAAAAGTCTGGATATTCCAAGAGGCGTCGGCAAGGGCGTCGGATGGCAAAAAAGGCCTTGCGTCGAGTCAACAGAGATCAAGGCTCTCGTGTGTGTCGTAGAAGCTTGGGTGGCAGCTTCTTTCTCCGATGAAGAAGCAATTGCCATAGCCGTCGAGATACGTTGGGCGATCACACAACCTGCTATCTTCTCCCGGCTAGATGTGGCTGCTGACGGGATGAGAAACAGATAAACTTTCGATGCATGGAGAATCTCCGGGCTGAGAGCCGGCGATGATAGTGTTAGATTGATAGTTTCGAGGAGTGAGTGCAGCTGGGAAATAAAGTCAATGATGAGCTGGAAGCGATACAGCTATCGAATGAGAGTGAGCTGTTACCTTGGATCCGACCTTTCCCCCAACGTCTGCTTTGAAACAGATTATCCTACCCTTCTTCCCGTCCTTCAGCCGGACGTTGTTAGCAACCTGCATGATAGCACTTTTCGCCGTCTCCTTCTCTTCTTCTTTTCCCCATTCCATACCTCTCTGTATTCTGGAACAATGCATACGATGTAAATTCTCGTCATCAGGAGCCCCTTTTGTGTACGTCAGGCGACACCGAGGACATTCACGTAGAATTGATCGGTCTATGCAAAAGTGAAGCTGTGTGAGATTTATCTGATGCTGTTTGTTCTCTTTAGAGCTAGTCTTCGGCTTGAAAAGTGTCTTGAGGCGCTTGAAGGGAGGGTGTGGGTCTGTGGATAGTGTGTTGGAATGTTCCTGAAGGGGTCGCTTTCGCTTTGGTGAGATAGTAGGCGAGGGTAAATCTGAATCCTGTAAACGGGTGACAGAGCTCTTCCTAGAACCATAGGTATGCTTGACTTTGGATGCCATGTTAGTAAAAGTGACAATTGCTATTGTTTACTTCACGCCCATCGCGTGAGGAGAGCGCGTTAAATCACGTGGTTCGTGTCAGTGACGTCATATTCCAGTCAACGTGCTCCATTGGATTTAAAAGGATGCAAACTATGTGAAATGGTAAAACGTGTAATGGTAAAGTTGTATTCGTAGATAAATAAATATCAGATTCTCGACGTGGTCAAAGGTCGCCAAACCTGTTAACATCCTGGTCAATCAATGAAGTCAAAAGAAAATCGTTTAGTTCCCTCACCTATCTGGCATTAAGGCTGGAGCCAAGAGGCTCCATATATAGAGCAGCATACAAACCCAGCTAGATACAACACGCATCCACATTGCTACCTCCGAGCGTCCAATGTAAACGTCCGAGTCCGGGTCAACAGGTCCAGAAATGGGATGTTTGGAAACGATATTCCTAAACAGTTATCAGCGGAGTGTGCAATTACAACAGTTAGAGTGTGTTTCTCACCAGTCCGTTAGTAGCATTGCAACATACATGGCTCCGATGGCAAAAATCACATGGAACCAAGAGTACTAAGAACGGCTATCTTAGCGATAGTTGTTTGACAAGGGTTTTCTTGTTTCTTACATTGTACCGTGTACCTGATCGCTCATCATCTCGGGTCTCGCCTACAGCTTCCTCGTCTTCCTCGTCTTCGTCTTCATTCAACGCCGATGCAGGAATGGCGCTGTTTTTTCGAGTGTCAGCGGGTGATTGAGAGTTAGAGATTTACTTTACCCAGCGTTGACGGCAGCCAATAGAGCCTGATATCGAGGAGATTCCTTTCTGCCAGGCTGCGTAGTGACATAACCTAGTTCCGAATGCTCGTCCTCGTTCTCTGCCAGCTCTATCCTGCCCTTTCTACCCTTTCCAACCAACGCACGACTTTGCGTCGCTGCACGTGTCGTGGAGTACGCGATGGCTAGAAAGGTAAATACTCCTCCAAGCACGACAACTGCCTTGCGTGTTCCCTTTCCATTTCTCAGCGGGTTGCATGATTGGGTTTCATGTGTATGGTTGCTAACGGCCGACACGATAAGATAGGTGCAATACGCCGCAACCATTCCTGCTTGAGCAAGGCCAGAACGAGGATTATACTCCTGGACTGTAGGGTGGACACAGAGGATAGTGATGAGGATACAAAGTGCAAGATTGAATGAGATGAAAAAGCGGTTGAGGGAGCATTCAGATCCTGCGAAGTAAGCGTAGAGAATACCGGTCAGCGTGATGGCAAAAATATACATGGAAGCCGTTGAAAGGATGAGGACCCATTGCCAGAAATTAGAAGAGGAGTTCTCCCAATTCTCCAAGCAGGTCTCGGACCAGGAGTGCGCAAAGTCGACTAGCAGAACAAGACCAAGAAGGATAAAGAATGTTGCTCCGACGAGTGATACATAATTTCCCCAGAACATGAAAAATCCATTAGGAATGAAGAACGAAATGATCATAAGGATGAGCCAGAGGAGTACTTTCGGGCCCCACCATCTGGAAAGAAAACTCAGTGGGTAGCTCAGGATGTGGAAAGGAGGCTCACCCATTCTGTATCGCAGCGCGTTTATCCCTGGTATCCTTGACTCCAATTAGGGCGAAACTGAGAATGAGATGGAAAAGCGAGAGTGCGAAGCAGATACGGTGGATCTAAGCAAGCTAATTGGGCAGAGATACAACGTACGAAACGGTAGGCTTACAGCCAAAATTCCGTAGCATTTGTCCCCGGAACAGTCCATTTTGATGTATCCGACGCTCCATTTCTCAATCGCCTTGATGGCTAAATCCGTCTTCATGATCCACGCAAGAATAGAGTTGAGAGAGAATATAATCTTCATTTGTATTATGGTGAGCCCCCCAGCGAGATGGTAGAATAAACTAGACCTACCGCAAACCCTACTCGAGTTGCGATAGAAGAATTACAGTTGCAGGATTTGAAAAACATAGAAGCTATTGCGCAGCCTGTAAGTGCTTAGAACTACCAAGATAGGCCAATGAGACTTGCCTGCGGTAGAAGTACAGCAAAAAGCCAGTCCTGCTAAGCATGATGTTGCGATAGACGACAATCCGCCAGCTATCGGGAGAGAGAGCAGTAGGCCCATGTTGTGAGCGCCTTTAACTTGGTCACTGAGCGCAGTTTAGCTATAGTACTATGAGATGATGCGGAGTTTGAATTTGGTGGTTGGTCACCTCGACGCTGCATCCAGCATATAGCTGTTGCAAACTTTTTCGCACATAATGCACCCTTCTATTTTACATTGGCCAAGTTACAGTACCTTCGACGAACAGCTTTGACATCTGGCTTCGCCGATAATGGTCCGTGCTTATGTTCGGAACTAGCCGTCAGCCACAATTATAACTTCCATTCTCACTTCTCGATCATTAATCAGGCTGGTTTGGCCTAGAAAATGCACTGTATACCACGGATTGCTGGGAATGAAATGTATCGCCCCGCGTGTACTCCTCCCTAATTTCTCGAACTGTGAGAGCCACTGTCATTGCCGATCTACTTGGCCGTATGCAAGATCAAAAAGATACTTCTTATCCTGCCAATTCGAGTTGGGACACTCTCAGGCCTTGGGTATAGCATGCACATTGCTGGTGTCACAAGACATTGCAGAAAGCTATTAATCTTCCCTTTCGGCTGTAGAGCACAGCAAACACACGTAAAAGATGAAAGCCCCCCACTTTTTCTGTCTTGCAGCATTGAGCTACCAAGTCTTTGCCGTTAACGTTCCCATCTCTCTGACACCACCGACGAATGCTGCCCGTGTTTCACCATCCTTGTTCTCTTTCTCAATCGAGCAGGATCGGTGGACTGACTGGGTCGGCAGTACGTCACGAAATCAATTCCTCTTCAATACTCTCGATAATCTTGATAAATTGACGGGTGGTCCTCCCGGGATAAGAATTGGTGCAAACAGTGAAGATCATACTAAATTCAACCAAGCTCTTCGTGTGAGCATTCCGACTCAATACCGATCTTTTACTTGCTAAGTCTATCCCTAGACAACTCAGCTGGTATTCCCACCTATAACTAGCACGGTTCCGTATCCAGAAGCCACCAATATAACAGTAGGAGACGCATTCTATCAAGCAACCCAGTTTCTCCCTCCCAGTAAGGTTCATTCAGTCTTTGGCTTATCTCGCTCATTCACCTCCGTTTCAGATACACACGTCATTTGGGGTCTCAACTTTGGACAGTTCAACCTAACGACCGCTTTTCTTGAAGCCAAATCGATCGTCAAAACCTTTGCGTCATCTGCAGTTCGAAACGCTAAAATCATACTTGAGGCGATTGAAATCGGCAATGAAGCAGATCTATATCGGAATAATGGTGCCAGATCAAGCTCATACAACGCAGCGCAGTATGTCAGAGAGTGGGTAATCGGATTGCTCATGAAAGTTTCGAGCGCTTGACTCGTATTCGCAGGTGGACAACCTTTGCTACTAATGTCTCAGCTGCCATGGGAATTTCATCGACATCCACGACCAAGTTTTGGGGGGCATCCTTTGCCGGGGCGTCCCACTCCAGTACCAGCGGATTTTCACCCCAATCTGTCTTCAGTCAGGGCCTTCTTGAATCAGCACCTGGCTCCCTCATATCTACGTAAGTATATACTGGGTAGACGACTCTTATCTAACGTCTTCGCTTTATAGGATATCTCAGCATCATTACAGTGGGACATTTTGCTCCGGCGGTGGGGCTTTACTACAGGACCTTATGTCAAAGTCGACTATACGTGGAAATCTCTCAGCGTTTACGCCTGATATCACCGCATCACGCTCAAGGGGGCTTGATTATGTGTTCGGAGAAACAAACAGTTACTCCTGTCACGTAAGTTTCTCGTGCTCTAAGCACCTTTTTCGCAGCTGAGGACGTCTGAAGGGTACCCCTGGAGTCAGCAACACAGCAGGCGCCGCCCTATGGGGACTGGACTATGCATTATTCGCGTTCGTTCTGATTCATTCAAAGTCCCTCGCATCAGGCGCTCACCCACCTCAGAGCACAGATTGGTATTTCAAGAGTGTATTTTCACCAGGGTATAGGCTACAAATATAATCATGTACAGTTACTTTTCTTTACCCATAATCGACGATAGGCTCATTATGGCATAGATCCAGCCTGCTACCTTGACTCGCTCTATTCTGGATGGGTCGAATCTTCCTTCTCCACTCCCTCCCCACGTTCAACCTGCCTATTATGGTGCTATCATTGGCGCCGAAGCTATTGGGACTAGTGGAAGCACTCGCGTTTCAGAATTATCTATAAACAATGTTCAAATTGCTGGTTATGGCTTCTACGAGGGATCGAGGCTTGTTCGTGCGGTACTGATCAACTCGAATGCCTTTCTGCAAGGGAGCACGAATCGAGGGAGCGTGCACTTGGACTTGATGTTTACTGGAAGTGGATCAACCCCTTCTCGGCTTGCAATCAAGCGCCTTAAGATCGGGTGAGTGGTCTATACAACGATTCTCTTTTGATTGATTATACAGAATTAATATTGTTGATTTGTAGCCATGCTGATGACCAATCTGGGTTGACCTGGGGAGGTCAATCATATGAAACGAATGACGGACGAGCCAGTGGGTCTGTTGTTGTTGAGACAAGTAATGTATCATCTGGCGTTGACGTCGCTTCCACGGAGGCTGTCTTGATTAGCTTCAGTTAGAGATGGAGTAATAAGTATAATTGTAATATGTAAATGGCAGGTGCCGATCGTGAGGCACGTAAATAATAAGGTTACCCAATCGGGAAAATGAACTCGATCTGATCTGTCTGTCCTCGTTCGGAGATCCCGCTGTGCCATTGGGGTTACGTTCAAACTCTTTCTCAAAAACCCCTTTCAAAGAAGTTTGAGCGGCCCCTGATTATTTTTTATGGCCAGGGTCGAATCCGAGTTCGAATCTAATCCAATGGGCAAGTACATAAGCTCCCAAAATTGTCGGCTGTAACAGCTCCCTCCTCGACAGCACGCATGAATCACGTCCAAAACTTGTCAATCTATTTTCCAGTTCAGCGCTGAATATTGATTCTCGCCCAAGGTTTCCAAGTCGACTATGATGCGAAATCCCTCTCTTCACATCCAATCCCTCGTACTGGGCGCTGTCGGCGCCACAGGTCTGCAATGCACAGCTAAAAGGTATACGGACAGCTTGGCGACCGGACTATCGGGAGATGGGTTGACACTGTTGTTTGCACACGGCATTGGATCACGTAAGTCTACCAGCACTCTTCACCCTCTAACTAATCGAAGCAAGAAAGACAAAGAACAGTGGGAACCCACTATCGAACGGATTTTTGAGTTACAACGTGTCAAAGATATTCGGGACCGCATTAAGGAGGCCTGGGCCATTGATTGGCAGTCTCACGGTGATGCTGCCGTTTTGAACGCAGCAGCCCTTAGCTCTCGCGAAGATTCCGTATGTCAGTCCTTCGACTCGTTGTTCCGAAGCGCTTCATCCCTCAAATGACAAACAGCTGTGGCCGAGTGGGCCATGGCGATAGAATCTTTTGTCAGATCAAATTTGAATGGCCATCGTATAGTTGCATTAGGTCACTCCGCGGGTACAGGCGCAATGTAAGAAAGCACACACTCTGTTCGTCCGCCGTACACCCTCACACCACCGGTCCAGAATGTTATCCGTCAGAAACTTCCCAATTCGAAAACCACCGTATATTGCTATATTTCTTATCGAACCCTGCATGCTCTCGCAAGAGCTCTTCAATCGATATGCTGAGGAGCGAATAAAGTCAGCCAACGGAACCATGAGTTTAACCCTGAAACGGCGCGACATCTGGCCGGACAAAGCTGCAGCCGCTGCTTACTTGCGTCGAAGGGTCCCTTGGAAATCATGGGACCCTCGCGTCTTTGACAGATATATTGTGGCTCCTCTATCTTCTGTGGTCTCAGCCAACGTTTGACACCTTCATCTGCAGACTCATGGCCTTCACCAGGTTACCACTTCTGAGGGTCAAGCCGTCGTTCTAAAGACCAGCAAGCAACAAGAAGGACTCGCGTATCCTTCTTTTTCTCCGTTCATTGAAGCTACCAAGTTATTTAAGGAGCGATGTACTTTCGTTCCGTTTCATATAATCTACGGCACTGTCGTTGATTTCATGTATGTCACGAGTTTTTGAGTGCGATAGAAAATTCGATAACCGCTATTCATAGGCCCACATATATTCAGGAATCGCTATGCGACACAACACAGGGCCATAAACCTGCATCGGTAACAAGAGCAGCCAATGCTGGGCACCTGGTAGGTGTACAAAACATCACAAGTAGCTGTCTTTCACGATAGTTACTTTGATAGATCGTCCAAGAAAATCCTGACGGACTTGCAAATGCTATTTGTAACCAACTTAACGGACATAGTCTCCAGATTCCTTCCCGAATGTGAATTATCTCAGAATCTGGACTAGACAGCAGTATGATGTGGCAAGTAGAGAAAATCATGTACTAGTAACCCAGCATCCACGATCATACATATGCAACTTGAGATTTGAATTGCCCCGGGCAAAGCTCTCAGCTATGGGTGGTTGAGTCGTCGCGCCTGATATTTTTAAACTCGCGAGATCCATGTTGGGATGTATATTTGATCAAGACAATATATCGATTTACCAAAGGCAACCTTTCCCTTAAGGTAGAATACTAAACGGTAATGGTATTAGACAAGTTATACCTGAGTGTAAACATCGGAGGAGCGAGTGGATCGAAAGATAGAAGTCATGACTAAGACATCATAGGACCGCTCTAGACCAGTCTAGATCAAAACAACGCGCCCAACATCCTTCACAATTTTTGGAGTAATTTGCATGCAAAGGAGCCGCAAAGAAACTAAATAGTAAGTAAAGAGTAAAGGGCGCTGATAGCAGTCCATATACATCCTCGTCGTCAGGCACTCCGTTTGATCGGAATAGTGTTTCACTGTTTGATCATTGTTACTAATATACATTGTACTTTCGTCACTCTTTCACCCATCTCGAATCTAGCTTTCTACTAGGCATGCACTGGTGCAAAACATCCTGTCTTTCCTTCTTGCATATCATAATTTATTTTGCTATCCTGTCCAAAGCACAGCATAATGTTACAGTCAACAACACAAGCCCTTCGATCAAGGTGCTGTAAAATGACATTTCTATATCGCGATGTCATTCCGACTCATGATTTCAACCATTCGTTAGTACGAAGGCGGTGCTGGAGACGTTAATATCTGCCAGCTAACGCCAGATGGCTTGGTGAAAGGTGGTCAGCCTGGTTGTTTCTTCGTGCCGTCCAACTGTGCCGCAGGTGTGTCAATGGGGCTGAGCAATGCTAGCGCAGCTTCTTTTTCCTTCAAAGGTGCGTGTTAACTATATATTTCAAATATATTGTAGAAATGGTAGCTTTTATCAACGAGTGAATTTGTAGGGTCTGCCATTTACATCGATTCAGTTCTCAACTCTTTGTCATCTATCTACACGGTGACACTGGACGGACAGTCTACGGACATCGATGGGGTTAGACCTTCACCTATGTGTGCACCTCTTTTTTCTAGGACTGACCTGGATCCCGGATCTGAGCACCAAGTCCGGCTGTCTGTGAAAGGCCCGTCTCCAAGCAGGAATACCTCCATCCCAGAGAACGAGTCCACCGTTAGGTTCTCTCTGATCAGCTATACGTAGGTGCCATTTACCGCGTCTTCTCTGCATGCCCGAATTGACTCTAAACAATGAATAGGTTCACCGAAGGCGCAGTCGTTGACCCATCGCGAACTAACGGTGCAGACGAACGAAACCAGCCTTCGGGTGCTGGTGTTGCCTTTAGACCTGATATACAGATCATAACGGCGACATTGCTTTTCGCCTGGTTTGTATGCCTTTGGCCAAACTGGAGTTAGTCTGTGCGGTCCGAACCGGAAATTTACGCCGATACTTGTTGAGCTTTACTCTAGAATTTTGAGCTTTCTTTTGTAGACATATCTTAAGAAGCCCGGAGTTTAGTATTTCCTTTAGTCAAAGTTACTCTGGGCCATGTTTGTGGCAGTGTTTTCTTTTTTTTTGTCATTCTCCCACTACGGACTATAGTCGAATAACTTATTAGCTAGGGCTATGTTCTCTTGCAGGGAAAAGACTTTTCTTGCCACCATCATCTTACTTTCATCCATCTGCCATGCTCAACATAATATCACGGTCAGAAACACAAGCCCATCGATTCAAGTATGTCTTCCCAACGTATCAGCCAAGAATCAGAAAAAAAAACAAAGCCCTCGTATAGTATGACGGCAATGCCAAAGATGCTCCCATATGCCGTTTCGTCAACGGGACTTATATACCAGGACAGCCCGGCTGTTATCTTATTTCCCCACCTTGCACTGATAGCGTGACCATGGGCCAGGGTGGAAGTGGCGCAGCGTCCTTCTATTTCAAAGGTTCGTGTTGCATCACATACAAGTAAACTTGTGTGCTTATTTTATACATCCTATATTTGATGCAAGGCTCGGCTATCTACGTTACCTCTGCTCTCAATTCTCTTTCCCCTATCTATACCGTTGACCTTGATGGGACCTCGACGGACGTTGATGGCGTCAGACCCTCCGCTCCTTTTACATGCCATACACTCTTTTCCCAGACAGGTCTGGATCCGAGTGCCGAGCATCGTATCCGACTCAGCGTCAAGGGACCCTCGCCCACCCGCAACCAGACTATCCCAGACAGCGAAAACTACTTTGTATTCTCGCTGATCAACTTTATGTGAGTAAACAAATCTGAAACGCTACGCGATTTTCATCATTGTTAGATATACGGAGGAAGATTCCAGGAATACCGCAACAGCCGTTGCTTCGACGCTGCCTAATTCTGCAGAAATCCAGCAACATCACATTGCCGTAGTTTTTGGAGCAGTGCTAATATCGAGCTTTTTTGCCATCGGTTTATATTAGGTTTGAATTGTGGTATGAGTGTATCCAGAAATCTAAGCGCGGAGATCATTCCTTAGATCATTCTCAAGATAGCGAAAAGTATCGTATGCGTAAGGGGAAGTAAACAAGCATTGAGCTCGTTGAAAGGTACAAATGCGATATCAACCACTTGACCGTTGTTAAATGATCTTGGTCATCGCACGCTAATAGAGGCTCATCTAAAAATGTATTCCAGAAAGAGGTTGTCGAATACACCTACTGTAGTCAACTTTCATTTAATCCGCCCGCCGCCACGGCTCGGTAGCTCATATGAGATAGAAGATACCTTGTGATTGAATACAGCACTATAACTGTCCAAGATACTAATCAGCTTGTACATTGATTACGGTTTGAGATAGCATATACAGATATGTCACGAAGTGAAATAGGTCTACGTTCAGTTGAGTATCTTCTTGAATGACTGTGATTGAGGCGATGAGTGTCCAACAATATCTAATGAGCGATAAACGCTAACCGTGGGATCAAGATGTCGAAAAAAGTTGTTGATATTATCCGCCTTGGACCAAGCCTGGTGATCAGCGGCTCGATACTCTTTTGGTATCTATAGCAGCTATAAGTAAGATTCTAGTGAAGAGAAGTAAAGCCACAAACTTTGATATATGACTTTAGCGAGGCTTTCACAAGTGGTTTCAGGTCGTCTAAAATAGATGCTTCAGGCAGTTCAGCAAGACTTCAAGGATGTTTATGAGTCGTGAACTGACGAGCGTCGTAAAGAATGAAGGGAGTTTCTGAAGAGGAGGCTGAAACACCTGCTACCCATCCTACAGGAATAGAAGAATCTCTGCGAAGGGGTAAGGTCCATTTTTGTGCATTGTGGACATCGTACCCACCTGAGGGAGTGGATAACCGCAAGGTGTTCTTCGAAGCACTACACATTTAGTTATTGGTAAGAAGGAAAAAAAGGCTTGAAAATGCGGAACTTGCATCTTGTGCATGAGAACCCCGAAACTGTTGAATAGTGGCAGTGCGTCCTCGCCAGTAAATACGGTAATTGGTGAAACGTTCGCTTCCTCCCTGGAGGTGTTCTGATTCAAGAGAAGAGACTTCGTGTGGCTCAATCTGTGGATAAAATCTTATTGAACGGGCTGGTCGATCGGTTTAGCGGAATGTGCTAACCAGGTTGAAGTTGTGCTCGCATGCTAGCGGTACTTTTTCATCATGATCTAGCAAATTGAAGACTTAGTTGCCGTAAAATGAGGTTGAGGATACCCACTTAACAGGTTCTTAGTGTCATCGAACTTTCGCGAGAATTTGATCAAGTGGTGAATGGGATTGATCATGTTCAATCAAAGAGATTAAGTTGGCGAAGCCGCGGTTTCAAAAAGCACTAGGAGCAAAAACGGTTTCCATACTACCAGCGATTTTATAAGCTGGTGAACGGCGGTGTTCGAGCGGTGCTGCGCTGAGCTGCTGCCAAATAGCACCGCCTCCGGAGGGCAGCGCACTGATTACCGATTGGATTAAGTCTGGAGCTGCTGTGAAGTGGATTGGAAGAAAACGTAAAATGTGGCTTATACCAGGTCCCGGGGCAGCCCCAGCATGATCCCGAGCTGTGGCCTGAACCGTGAACGACTTCCTCCAGGCTCCGAGAAGGGGAGTCACAGCCTCAGGACGTTATGGTTTCCAAACGCAAGAACAAGAGATTAGCACAGTCAGCGTTCAGATGAACAAGCAAACAAATCATCAGCCAACTAAATGATTCATGTACTGGCACTGGCGAGGTTACTGTGCAAGGTACCAAGCGTCAAGGTATTACATAACCTCGAGTCACTATATCAGGTGTGGACTTTGGTGAACATAACATATTCAATTAAAAAAAATAGCATGTATCCTGTCTCTAAATGCGTACGTAGTATTTACAAATTCTATCAGCCAGCGGCTGTCCAAAACGAAGACCTCAGAAACATATGCGATGAAAACTTGAGAGTTATGTAGACAGTGATGCAGTTACCTCTGCATGATACGCTCCATGCGTTCTAGTACAACGTCGAGGCCATGGAGTAAAAGTATAAGACGTGCAGGGAGGACCATAGATGACCTTTGAGTGTCGCTGTAGTTCTGGTCTCGCAACGCACGTTCAAGAGCGATGGGAAGACTGAGTGTGATGCGTGTAAGCCGAATTGTCAGACGCGAACGGCCAATAAGGTCAAGATACGATAGCCGGCGAAACTCGTGCTGGACCTCGAGGAGGCGTGTAAGTTCGGTATGAAGGGCATATATGCAGACGCGGCACGCTGCGGGCAACAAGACGGCGTAAGAGGTAGTAAAGATGATGGCAGGAAACTCTGACATACTGAGGGCACGTTCGCGGATGGCTTCAAGAGACGCGACAACGGAGTCGATACCTTCGTCCCCAAGCTTGATAGAAGGATTGATATCGTTGATTGTTCCTGAAATGCCCTAAGTCACGGAATAGAGTTAAGTCGGCAGGTAGTATACTCAGTAGCGTGCGTATGACTTCCAGGTCGCCATCAAGAAAATCATTGAAGACGCCAATAACGACGCCTCTGAATGTCTCGTCGGCATGATTTTGAGGTCGAGCGGAAAAAATGTCAAATGTAGGTGACGATGACCGGCTATCATACAATCGCCGGGAAGACGGCTTGCTCAAGACATCATATGCAACGGCAACTTTTTGAAACGCACGGGTTGCGTCTGGATAACCAGGGAATTTACTGGACAATGTCGAGATTGAGACGTCAACGGGATAGTGGGACAGAAATGTAGCGTAAACGTACTCTGGATGACATGCGCGACTGCGAGAGAGATAAGCTCTCCGAAGGGTTAGCCGGTCAAGCATAGGAGACTTTGGGACACCAAGAATGTCATATAAATCGTTTGTTCGAATGATTTTCTGAACAACCTGAAGCCTTTGTGGGTCGCTATCGGAGTTTTGTAGGGGCGGCGATGTGGGGTGGAATGTGGTGGTTGAACCCAAAGGCTCTGTTGTCCAGGTAAGACATTTGCGCTCATACGACTCAATGTCAGCGTCTTCTTGCTCGTCAATCGGGAGATGAAAGTATGTAGTTGCTGTGGAATAACGTAAATGATATATATGACCAAACTTCATAGAGTCAGATAGCAGGCGCACCAGTGGAAAGAGCATAGGAGAGCATTGTTGTCGAAGATTGGACTAAGAAATGTTCGCTGCGCAATAGCTGTACAGAGTTTAGTATTTGATACATTCATTTATGTTGTTCATGACGTTTGGTTACGGCGATAGTAAGAAAGCCATCAAAACATGTGATAAAAAGATAAATAGTGAGTTTCCATTATAAGTAGTCCAGATGTCGCGTCGAAAAGCACGCGGCTACAGCATTTCCGCTTGCAGTGACGTGCAAAGTTTGCCTAACGCCCGCTTTACATCCCCACGCTCACCCATCGCAGTAAATAGTATCGACTCTTGAGCATCGCGTGAGATATTTGTTGGAATCAAATCATATCGACCAAACGCCCAATTGAGAATGTGCAACCCATCTTCTTTCAATCGTACAAAGCCTTTCAGCCTCCATACGGATTCTTTTGAAAGTTCATCGATCGCCTGGATGAGATCTAGTTTTGAGACGCATTCGTTATGCCGCTCAAATGGTTCCTCCGATACCCTGTTTGGCAATGTGCACGAGCGGCATTTCACATCCGCATCCTCATGATCATGGTTGTGCTTCGGCTGTCTCTCGGCGGTACCACGATATATAGTGACAGTTTCAACTTCATCGTTATGCGACGGGTGAGCGTAAAGTTGGTTCTCTTGATCAAGAAAGAGACGAGTTTCTAACCCAAAAATGATTTGAGGGTCGACACCGTTTCTGCCGTTACAGCGAATCTTGGGTGTGAGATCGTTGAGAGTATTTAAATGATCTAAAACAAGGTCTAGAGCACGTTCCGAAACGTGTTCCCATTTATTCTGTGAATGACGAGTCAGTCATTCTCATGGAATAGGTGTAGAACGCACAATCAGGATAATATCGGTGTAGCTTGATTGCATCTTTGCCGTTGGGGATGTATCCTCATATCCAACAAAGTTCTCAGCATCCACTACAGTTACAATAGCGTCGAGTTTAAGGTCGCCTTGTGTCTCACGTTCTAATTCACGGATTTGAAAGGCTAATGTCGCGGGAAAGGCTGACCCACTGGCAAGTGGTTCAGTGCTTTTAGGGATGACGATCAACATGATCAATATCATACGAGCATTCAATTATTATGCGATCTGGACGATACTTTTCTAGAAACAAATATTAGCGAATAAATCGGAATCGTGTTATAAAGAAAGGGACCTCGAATTTCTAGCAGAGCAGTTTGCATTTGTCCGACGAGAACACAGCACCTGATTAAGCCAGAACAGTCTTCAGATTGCTAGGACTGGACGAAATGGCACTCACATACACCCATTCAAGATTTCGCTAACAGCAGCAAGGCTCGATTGTTGGACTAGTTTACTGTCAACTGAAGAATGTTGAGGACGGGGTACAGTATGTGCATTCTCATGTACATGCCTTCTACATCACCAAACTCGTTTTTTAAGAGAACCACTTTATAATTTTTTGGTAGCTGTGGAAGGAGTGATAATATGACAGAGGTTTTCCCAGCCCCCAGGAAGCCTGTAAAGACGGTGATTGGTATTGGTGGCATATAGTAGCTGAAGGAGACGCCCGTGACTCCGAGTTTGCCGTGCTGCGCCGCATATACGTTTTCCGTCATACAAAGTTCGAAATTTGATGGCTTAGCCTTCACTACAAAAGCGCTCTTCACGTCGTCCATCGGGTCTCGTACAGTGCCTACATCCTTTCGACTCAGATCATGCCTACAGATACACCCCACTCGGGCAAGGACCCCGCCCTTCGTCTCCCGAACCAGTCTTTCACCGTTCGCGCGGCATTGGTTGCGAGGCTTCACACCGTATTGGCATACTTGGCGTTCTTCACGGCGCTCGTGGTAGCCTGTCTGCTTCACTATAAGAAAGTCGTTAAGAATGGTGTTGCGGGCTATCCCGAGGAGTGGTTCCCATCCGTGTCTGCGACGTGTGTGATTTTTTAACCTCATCTTCCCGCGTAGATAATGTGTAGATGATGCTAATGCTGTTTCAGAATTGGAGACTGGTACCCAGAACGCAACATATTCCAGATTCTGATTGCACTTACAGCAGGTTTGTGTTTTGCGACTTGTTCAGGGGTACTTATAACGCCCATACGTGCTAGGCCCTCGCTTCACTCTTGTTTTTTTCCAGTACTACCTACACCATCCACGACGGCCATTCCTTGCGACATTGGTCTTTATATTTGGAATCATACGGACTCTATCATGCGGCGGATGGGTATATATTACCTCAAGCGATGACCATGACGCGCATGATGTATTCATGATCACGTATATGATTTGCAATATACCTTGGATGCTTGGTGGAAATGCATGTACCCAAGCTGGGACCTCGTTGAAGAAGAGAAGGTAAAAGCGATGCCCCTTTCTGTCTGCCACAGTCTGATATACGAGCTGTCTCTTAAGAGTCCTTGTATCCACAGCGTAAGCGAATTTGCCTCGCGATGAAACGAAACGTCCTATCATCTATTGCAGTTTCTTTATTTCAATCATTCCGCTTGTCTATTTCTTCGTACAACACAAAGTGCACAGGGTGCCTGGAGGCAAGTACTTGATTGTTGTTCACTCGTCACAATCTCACTACTTAAGCAGCGTACACGCGTTATAGTTTCTTTGAATGGGGACTCATTTTCTTTGATGTGTTGTATGATTCTATAACAGAGCAAGAATTCGGAAAATCTGACCTATATGTTTGTACCCAGTTCCCGCTTACCAGCACTTTATGCTAACAAACCTTTCCCAAAAGATTGTCATTGGATCCGGATTTAAAATTTTAAGCACAACCACCCCAGATGAACCGTGACTACGTCTCTGGCTAAGCTTGCATTGTTTTGTAGGACTGATTGTGCGCTAGACTAAAGAAAAATTTATCACCAAGTTCGACATTCACCGAGTCTGTAGGAACTGTGGAGATCTCCGTAGCTGAAAAGGTGCTCGCAAGCACGAAATCTCAGACTCTTGTACCAACCTCTACCGCGCGGGCTGCCATTCGATTTCTTTCTGACGTTTACCTATGTAAGCTTTTTTTCTCGTATTCTGCGTACCAAATACTTATACGGAACCTCAGCATACATATTTTGGTCAATATTTACATCACTCATACCAACGTTATTTTATTTCTCTGTATGGGAACTTGGCCTCGCTGGACATGAACTTGCTCTCCTCTCAACTCTTTCCCCTGTGTTGTTGGGTGTTCCACCATTGCTTCGCTGGGTGCGCACAAGGAGCGGGCAAGCAACACTCCATATATTAGAACTTGCTGGGCTCGCGGCATATCTGCTAGAGAGCCCTGAGAGTAGGCTCTTGGCTGTGACGCTAGCCACGGCGATCTTGGTCCTAAGACAGTCAGCACTGTGGAGCTTAGAGGAAGACAATGACACCAGCTACCAGGGCATATGTGAGCATTCTCTGCACTTTGATAGTCAGACCACTTATTGCGTAGTAATGGGCATAGGATTAGTCATGGCGTCGCTCTCAAAGCATTTAAACTATGCTAATAATCCAGGTACATTTAAAGCACATCCGTACGCCTAAGCAGCTATACTGATATGAGTGTTAGTATGGCCCTTCCTTAATAAAGAGGAAGCATCAACCAACAAAATCGGACTTTGTCTGACCTTTCTTGCTATTCTCGGATCTTACGCTTTCCCTGCCCTGTCAACTGAGAAACGGACAAAGAATTCACCTCACGCCGCAATCAAGACGAGCTGGTTTTCAGGCGCACTGCCTCTAGGTAGCCTTATATTTTCCCTCCACAACATGCTTTCAGAACCAAGCACTCTCATTGCGTGGTCCTGGGCCGGATATCAAAATGGCAGCCCGAAAGGTCCCGTTCCGCATCTTCATGGCGCACTGACACTGATAGCTCAGTGCTTGGGCCTTTTACTTCCTATCATCTTATCCAACGCGGCTCCTCGTGTCTTGATGCACCCCGTCTGGTTTGTCTGTGGAGCGTGCAGTGCGTATGTTATGTACAGCTATAGAGGTTGGTTGGGCTACACCGGTGGTCTGGTCCTTGCCCTCTTCTTGATGTCAATTATCCCGAGCGTACTACTCCGCACGGCTCATTTAGGAAAGCGAGATTTCGCAAAGGCATATGGAAGTGCATTTCTAGTTTACTGTGTGTTGGTCCTAGCCAGCATCTTTACTGTGGCTTACGCTTTCGTGCCTGGTGGTCAATATCTTAGGGAACGGACCGACATGTGAGTTTCACACCCTTCATAAGTCCTGCAGAACTGGATTTCCTGCCTTTCCTAGTGTCTTAACTGCTCAAATGGCATGCCTTGCTTTGGCATTCAAGTGGTCCAAGATCCGTGAAGTGCGCTCTGCAGGGTCCCTAAACGGACCCGTGTTGTCATTCTGCAAAATTCTCCTTGCTGTCGTTTCCCTGCTGTCAGTACTTGGGACACTGTATCGCTGGCCAAGCCCACCGCGCCCGTTCAAGCCAGGCCCAAGGGTTTTCAATGCAGGTATCTGGACCTTACATTTCGGAATCGACAATACCGGACGGGACAGCCAGAGGGGCCTGACACATTTGATCAGGTATGACTTGCCAGCTATTAATTGTCACCACGATGATATAGTGATTAAAGGGACATGGAACTTGATGTAATTGGGCTTCTGGAAACGGATCTTCATGTATGTATACAATTAGACCCAAGCCGCTTTGCAAACATTCTAAAACATTTCTAGCGAACATCGTTTGGGCATCGGGACTTGTATGACGTTTTACCGTGACTTGTGTTCGTTGCACTACTCATTTCACAACGCAACGCAGGACCCGAGTTGCTATCGAGGAACTGGGCTATGTGCAAATCTTCGTACTCGTTATTTTCTTTTGGTCTGATTGCATTTCCACCAGTATGCCGATATCGGTCCTGGACCGAATTCACATACGTGGGGAGCGGCACTGTTGTCGAAGGTAAGTTCACAGATATTCTGGGAAAATCTCAGCCATGGAAGAGCACGATCTTTCAGTTTCCTATCATCAACTCTACACATCACTTACTTCCTTCGCCCCGTGGCGAGCTAGCTCCTGCTATTGAGGCCGTTTTGGACGTATATGGAACTGAAATCACTGTGGTCGTCTCACATAATGGACAAGGTACAATCCTTTGTGAAGATATCGAATGGGAGCTGATATTCAGTTCAGAGGAAGATCCGCTCGACCGCGAGCTTCAAAGTAAAGAGCTAGCACGCATCATGGCCGCTTCTCACCCGCGACCAGTGGTTTTCCTCGGCTATGTTGTCACAAAGCCCCATGCTGAAAGACGTAGGTCGTTGTCACTTTCCGCAGAGGTATCCATCTGAGACCTGGGCAGCTTCACCTTACAAGATCTTAGTGGAGGATGGGCAGGTATATGATATCGATCAAGATGACGATGACCGTTGGTGTGAATATATATTATACCGTGGTGTATATAGGACCTCATATGCTCGTGTGTCCCGCGGCATCATCACTGACACGGAGCTTCAAATCGGGCAATTTACATTACCGAAATATGGGGCTGGGGTCCTGAACGAAACTCAGTCCGCTCGATATCTGAGGTCGCACAAAGAGAAGCTGCCTCGTTATCATGTAGGTTTTATTTATACGATATGACTCTTGCCTTGATTCAACTTCTAGTGGTTCCCAATGGCATACTATGGGAATGACAATGATGGGGGCGTTAATGGCCACTTCTACCACGTTTTTGGAACGGTACGTTCTATCGAACTTTTTCTCTCGCATCTCATCATCTACCTTGTTAGCCGCTGTATTACGACTTGCCGGATGGCGCGGTATTATAGGTGTACTACCACATTGGAGTAATTGTTCGTTCTGTACATCTAACATGTTGTAACAAAGATGTTTCGCCATCATTTATTGCATTCGAGCAGCGGCTGCACTATGACCAAGGTCTCTCGATCTCTGATCTATGTTTTTCTATTTTACTCTCATTCTTTTTATCTCTTTCGTCTTGGCTATCCGAATTGTCACTGATTTCATCGCTTTGTACCTCCTCATCGCTTTCGTCTTCCCCTTCATCGTCTTCCCCTTCATCGTCTTCATCCCCTTGCTCACTATCATCACTTTTCTCTTCCTCTCTTTCAGCTTCCTCAGTATCTTCATAGAATTTGTCCAAGTCTGTCCATGGGCCCTTTGATGCGCCGTTCTTGGCATGGGAGCCTACAGGCGACGAGCCTCCGCCTGGAGTAAGGACAATTGGCGAGGCAGTTGATTTAACCTGCTGTTGTTCCAGAGTGTGTACCATGGGCGCGGGAGGGTGAGATGTCTCGTCTGTGTTGCGCAGGGAGGGCTCAACACCACTTTCGAGCCAATCAGGTAACATTCCATCCAAGCTCATCGTTCGACCAGTTATAGTGCTCAAAGAACCTATCAGAGCCTTTTCCGCTGTCGTGAAGTTAAAGTTGTTGAGGTTTGTTCGAAAGGTCTAGGGACTTACCAGCATGACTAAAGTCGTCTTCCACAACTTCAGTCTTTCCCTCGAAAAGCACCATTTTGACCTGCTCTCGTCTGAGGACTACTCCTGCTCTCGTCTCCAGATCCACGCCATTCACCACGGAAGTGGGTAATACACCAGCCAGTAGTGATGACAGCATCCTAGCACGGTCGCGTACATCGTAATTGGAATCATAACGAGCAAGCGAAAATACGTATTGTCCGAGAAGCGTCAACGTCTGACTGTTTGGACTAAGCACGGTGAGTTTGGCGGCAAGAGCAACTGCCTGGATTTTAACCGGAGATGCCTGTACGAATCCCGTTGATGTTTGCTACATATGGAAACAAGCTGGCACGCACCTCTTGGAGGAAAGTTTTTGCAACTTTCCTAAGAACATCCGGAGCCCAGTCGGCCACCCCTTCAGGTCCTGACCCGCTTTCTTCAGACGTCGAGAACTGTCCCACTAACCATATGATGCAAGCCCGCGCTTGTGGATGACGGATGCCGTCAAATTTCCTGGCTAACTGAGCGATGATAGCAAGAGGTGACTGAGATGAGCCGGCAGCACTCAAGGAGAACGCCGTCAGCTGTATTTGGATGAGGCTTTTGAGTACTAGTACAGCACTATTAACAATAACATCTGTAGTGACTGATGAGAATATGAAAAGCTGCCAATAAAGCTCTCACCATGACCATCTTTGATCATCGAAATCAACGCAGTTAAACATTGCTGAGTCGATTCAGGTACGAGACGAGCACATTTTCCGATACCTTGGATTGCATCTGAGACTACGGCGTCGTCTGTATCATCAGAGTAGTCCTAAAATGATACATTAGAAACACACCAGCAGTAGAAGCACACCAAAGATACCTACAATAAACTCTCGAACAATGGCAGGATAGTTCTCAAAAGAGATGACGTTTAGGAGTAGCTTAATCTTCTCTTGCTTAACTTGCCGTAGGTCATCAGTGCGAACAAGAAATCGGGAATAAAAAGGCGCGAAAAGATGCTGAGGAACTTTATGTCACAAATGTAAGATAAAGCTCATTTGAACTGGCTTACTGGAACTGTTCGAGTTACAACGTTGAGGTAGACCACTACCACACGTTCTACCTCCCTTGATGTCTCTAAAAGCCGGAGCAGTGGTCGAACGATCTTTGGGAAGTAAGACGGAGGCGCTGCGTAGAAAATTACTCGAGCTACCGCCAGAACGACCTGGGTCAAAACGATTAGCTTGTGCCATATGGTTCCGCAAAAAATTAGTCACATACAGCCGGGTTCCTACTCTGGAATAAAGGTTCTACTGATGTTAATAAAAGTTTTACATCGTTGTCTACCTCTTCTTTGTCGTCCTCGACGATTGGCCGTGGAAGCATTACACGAGCGTATCGCAAGAGAAGATTCATGAGGTCTACTTGTCCCCATTCGTCGACGTCGACTAAAATTTTGCAAAAGCGCCTAAACTGCTGGTGAAGGAGGTCGAGCCGGGTAGGGCAAACAGCTTCGAATGCAACCACCACACTCCCAATGGAAAGTGGCGATCGATCGTTGAGAAGGTTCTTGAGTATGTCAATCAATGCCGGCAAATGAGAATTGTCAAGCCTGTGAATCTCCTCAGACAAGGCTGAATGAAAAGGAGCTAAACACGCACTCGAAGCACTTGGGAATGGCCAAAGCAGCACCCTTCCGGACATAGGGGCTCATATCCGCCGCACATTTTTTAATTGACAGGACAACAAGACTTCCAATCATGGGTACTTTGATTCCACTCAAGACACGCAATGCCATTGCACGAATGAGAGGATTACTGTCGGTTAGATCCTTCTGGAAGGTATTTATTGACAACAATGCAAGATCAGGTTCTTGTTCTGCGTAACGCAATAGATAGATGTACACAAGCTTTCGGATTTCGAGGTTTTGCGACGCAACATTTTTGACAACTTGCGCAAAGTACTCGGACACGTTTCGACCTTTTGATATCAGCTGTATGGGCTTGTCATCCATGCTTTGACACAAGACATAGCTTTTGAACATACTGCTATCAGTCTCTTCATGGCGTCTAGTTTTTCTCTGTCGCTGTTTGAATCCAGCTGACGACGGATGTCCTTTATCTTGTCGTCACCTTCGAGATAGCCGGCGCTAGCACGAGTGATAGCGAGATCCCTGGTGTGTTCTGAAAACGATTCCTGCAGACGCATCCCCAACCGCGATGCATTTTCTGTTATTGCGTTCAAATACTGGCCTGACATTTATTTGGCAAGAAGGGCGTGTTCCAAATTTGGAAACGTGCTGTTGGACGCAAACAGACACGCGGACGATGATGGCTTACTGTGAGGCTGTACTATTTACGAATAACATGATCGCATCTACCGTTCAAGTCACAGTTTTATCTTGCTGTTCCGAAATAGGCTTTGCTGCTTCATTCTGCGTATCCGACTCATATCCCTCAACTTTCATGTCGTTGATCCCTAGTTCCTCGTTTTGTTCCCAAGTCCTGTCATAGAGCTCTATTGTTAAATTGGGATCAGGATCGGGCGCATTGAGGTTTTGCAAGTACGAGTTTGCAAGAGGATCATCCAATATCACAGTGAACGGTCGCTCGACGTTCTTGATCTAGGACCAGCGGTCAGCCAAAAAGTTGACTGTAGCAATTAACGATGCTTTGCCTGCTCTAGATTTTTCAAAAATGCGTCAAGTTTTGTCTTATCGAATGAATTGGATGCGTCGCCTTGGGCGAAAACTTTGTTGGAAAGTTCTTCATGAACCTGACTGAGGATACCCTCGAGTGTTGTAAACCTGCCGCCGAGTGTGCCATGCTTCAGCTCAAGTTCGATCTCCGGAACCGCGAGACCGGCGGTCTCGCTCTTTTTTCAGTCATCGTCAGATATGAAAGGATAGGAATCTAGGTAAGTCTACCTTGAGGATGTCACGGCTCAAATCCTCGCGATCTTCGACTTTGAGTGTTATTCTCTTGCCCTTCTCAGATATTGCTGACCCAGCCTTGACTTCGTTATCGCGATAGCCACAGCGTTCGCAATTGGTTGACATGATCATTACATCCTGTTCTTGAGTTTATATTCAAAAATGGTGATTCGAGAGAAAAGAGTATTGACCTTGAAGTATGGGATGGTAACCTTTTTCATTTTCGTATCTGATGGATGACCGCAGCTCGAGCAATGTCCATGGAATACAAACACTTCATCATCCGTCACCGCATCTATAGGAAGCTCCTGCCCTTCTATTAGCGTCTCAGATATTTCGTTCGCTTCCTCAGAGACTAGACCAAGTGCGATGTTCTGCTCTAGGGTCCGACGATATTGATGCATGCTCCATTTTGGGTCTGCGGTACTTTCTATGAACTCGATCCAAGAGTTTCCTGCGGGGTCATCCAACTTCAGAGTAAACGGTGATATTTGGGCGTCCTTTTCTGAAATTTTTTGTGTGTCACTTTTTGTTTGAGCGTCACGATCTTCGTCATCCTGGTCTCCTATGATATCTCTTAGCTTCTCCGCGATAGATTGAATAGCGCTGTATTGATCCGGAGCTTGAATACGTCGCAAGGGTTGATCCATACTGAGATCTGCGTAAACATTTCGTAGGAAGCCTTCAATAGTAGACAGTTGTCCTCTTGACGTCGGTGGAAGTGTTAATTCGAGTTCTGGAATTATGATTTCACAAGTGGGTGATCGAACGATTTGGCGGTCTAGATCCGACCTCTCCCTAATGCGTGTGGTATAGACAACCCCCTCAGCTGTACTGTTTGAGTTTGCAGAGCTGAAAATAGCGTTGAACTCACTTTGGATCTGCCCAGCGGACTGGATCTCATTATTTTGATGTCCACAGTGTTCGCAACGAAAGGACATGACAATCACTTCACGAAAATAAGGTATAAAGGTCAACATCATCCGTGTGACACCCTACTAGGTCCGTTGAGAGAGCCAGGTCATTAATATCTGACTACTGACCTGCTCATTGCAATTCATGCAAAGGGAGTCAACTTGTTCGATAGCCTCATTTTCAGCATGTAGACCATCTCGCGTGTCTGATGGAGAGCCTTTAGAGTCATAGGCACCGTCAGCTTTCACCGCCAGCTTTCCGATGGAGGGAAAGAGGTCATTTTCTTGAGCCATCTGATAGAGTGGTCTTTCAAGTGTAAAATTCTGTTGGGGTATCTTATCAGACCAAACAATCCATTGATTCGGATAATTCTTGTCCGCCACACAGATTCTAACTATACGCATTGCGAGCATAGGCTAGGTCTATCAATAGATGCTACATTATTCCAAATATTTCTTGCCTTTCCCAATTCAATTAGAGCTGGTCTGTACCGTATATCCTTTTTACTGAGACTCTGCTCACTTCGTCTTTGATGAAGGCTTAGAAGATTATCTTCGATAAGTAATAAGAAAAGTCTGAGCTTCGTCAGCCGTCCAGTCAGTCGACATGGACGGTTTGGATGTTAGTAGAAAATGGTATCCTGGGAAGATGCCTTGGATATTCAGTTATGACAGCCAGTTTGGCAAGTCGTTCTATTACAGGACAACGATATATGTCTGGAGTGTTTGGCTGATCTCAAGTGAGGGATTGTAGATACACTCTAAGAAGAACTCTTTGTCTGCTTCCACTTTGTACTACTGAGTTATATGCTATAGATTGGAACTTCTTCATGATGAAGTGAGGCACAATCTGAAGTGGGTAAATTTAGCCAAACGAAGCGTCGGTGGAGAACGGGGCGGTTCAAATTTCGAAAATGAGGATGTATGCTATCTAACGTCCCTGACCAAGGAGGCTGAGTAGGATACAGCGATAATTTATGAGCGCTGAAGTGGCAGAAAGAATGCCGTACGAGTCGGAGATGTGTACAAACCTGAGATTAGGGTTACAAATACCGGCAAATTGAGCAGGTTGTCTCCCTCGTTGAGCGACTCTGTGCAAGACAGCTGTGATCCACGCGGATCATGCTCCCATCGCAGCTCAGCCAGCAGCCAGCCCTCCCGCCGCCGTCATCTCTTCAGTCTGCTCTTCAGATGGACCCTAATCAGCACATACTTCAGCAGCAACAGCAGCAGCAACCCCCCCAATCATCACCGCAACAACAGCCCGCTTCAGCAACTCCAGGTAAAAGAAGGAGGAGGACAGAAGGTACAGGTGAGGAGGCAGCACCTGCTTCTGAACCCCGTCGCCTTCGACGGTCTCATGAAGCATGCGCAAGATGTAGGAGCAAGAAAATAAAGGCAAGTCCCGACGGGCGACACCGGCGGCAATTTCCATCTCACACTGACCTTCTCCCCGCCTAGTGCGACTCGAAGCACCCTCGCTGCACGGCATGTGCGACAGCTGGAACTGCATGTCATCAGGAGGACAGACACCGCCAGACTCTGACGCCAAGAGGTCACACTGAGCGCGTTGAGCATCAGGTCGCTCAATGCGAAGCTCTCCTTAAACGACATATCCCTGGCTTTGACCTTGAGAAACTCGACGAGATTCTCGCTCGCGAAGGCATTGATGTCTCAACCGTTAACCCTCCCCCGTTGACGCCCACCTTCCAATTTCAGCAGCCTGCAAGCAATTTTTCTCGGACCGTTCCTCCGGGAGGTCAGCAGCCCATGCCGCCACCGCAGCCTGGAATGTACTATCCCCCACCTCACATGATGCCGCCTCCGCATGGATATGGCATGATGCCCCCATATCCGCCCTTCCACCCGATGCAAATACAAGGGCCGCCAGGATCCTACAATCCCCATATTCATCCACAATTCCAACCTCCGCCCCCTGGGTATATGCCCGCCCCCCCCGGCCATTCTGGCGGCCCACAACCTCCGCCACATCAACCCACATCGCAGGCTCAAGTTTCCACCACACCCAGCGCGCACTCCCAGCAAGCCACGCCTCCTCGTGAGGCCGTAAACAAAGGCCAAGATCCCGATGGCAACGACATGTCCAACACGGAGGTAATAACAAAATCTTTTCATCCTACCTTCATGTTATATTGATCTGGGTTATCTACAGGCGCTTGCAAAGAACTTTGGCGTTTCTGCCGCTATTATCAACGACCTCAAGCTTAGCCCTAGCACCGTAGACAGGGAAGATCTTGCTATCGGCTCAGCCGGTCTTTCCTCAGGGCGTGACCGTGGTTTTCTTGAGGCTTCTGTACCTCGAGATTATACCAATTGGGTGAAGGTCCTTGTCCGCCGTAACTCAGCGACTTCTAGTGCGCCTCCCACAATCGAACTTACTGCCCCCGCTGGCGGCCCCGCCGTCGAGATCTGGCTTCCAAAGGATCGTAAAATGGTACAGCTCATCATCGAAGGATATTTTACGCGCCTCAATGTTCATCGACCCGTCTTTGTTCGCAAGGACTTTGAGAAACCACTGAATGACCTGTACGAGGGTCGGACTGTCTCCTATGATCCTGGATATATCTGCAGTGTTTACCTTGTATTGGCTCTTGGTACACTTAGCGAGTTGAACCATCGCGCCGTTAAAGCAGAATTGGAAAGTTCAGGAGACGCTCTAGGACAACTGGGATCCACGGTCGCTAAGAAGCTAATGCCTCACGACTGGCCTGAGCACGACGAATTTTTCCATCGAGCACTATCCGTCAAACCCGATCTGCGCGTTACGGTGTCCAGCTTACAGGCCCTCATACTGCTCCACTGGTATCTTTATACTGAGGTTAGAGCATGCCCTGCCCTCTCTTTACTTTCTCCCCATCTAACAATCTCAATGTAATTCGTAGAGGCAAGGTCGTACTCTTTGGCGTCTAGTTGGCAGTCTCGTTCGGCTCTCTATTGAACTTGGCCTTCATCACGATCCCACAACTCAGATGATCCCAGCAGCTCAACCAGCGCCAGGCAATCCTCCTCCTCCTCCTCAAAAGATTTTCACAGACGAAGAGTGTCAACTCCGTATTCGCCTTTGGGGTATTGTCCTCGTGCATGATCGCGGGACCTCTATTCTTCTAGGTCGTCCCCTTGCTATCTCCCCTAGTGATTCCAATACACCTTATCCTATGCGTTCAAAAGACATCCGCAATGCCGACCTTTCGGAACACTTCGGGTATTCAATGCCTGTGGCTGATATCCAGGCAGACATCATCAATTCGCTCTATGCTCCTAAGACTAGACAGTCTGCAGATGTTATCATGCGTAATGCGACACGAATTATCAAGCGCACATCTGACTTTAGAAAAGGTCTTCCTGACAAATATCACCTCTATTTTGCGGGAACAAGCGACTGGCCGCTCGACAGAAGGAGCAAGCTTGTTCAGGAAATTACTGAGGACGAGGGGTTAACCCTACTCAAAATTGGGATTTCGAGGATCTTGCTCCTCAGAGCGCTTTTCAATTCCAAAGAGCTATCTTATGCACACAGACATCGCGCTTTGGTCGATGGTTTGTACTTTCACGCTACTTACACGACATGACTTATAATTCCTACCTAGCCATTATTACCTCCCATAATACAATCATCGTCCACAATCAGCTGATCAAGTTCCCGGACATTGCCTTCTTTACATCTCCCATTCCCCTCCACATCGCAGCTATGGTGATACTTTATGGTCATATGTCGAAGTGCGAGACTTTACCTCGGCAGACTGCCCTTGAAGACGTCTGGCTTGCACTTGACATGCTTCCACGATTCCGTTGGCGCTGGGAGCGGAAAGATTTCAATGGAGGACATCCTCTTATTGCCAAGCTCGCGGAGCGTGTCATGGATGTTGACTTGTCTAGCATTGGTCCTGTCTCGCATCCTACTCTTCTCTGCGAGCCTACATGGGATGAAGAAATGTCTCCTGTACCCAAATCACAACAAAGCACACCTACACTCTCCGCCACTGGTTACTCCAACGGGCCTAACGGCGCTCCCGTTGTCTATGGACCTCAACCGCGGACGATGAATGGTGCCAATGGTAATGGAGGCGGCAGCAATGGCAGTGGTAGTGGTGGATCGACGCCCCAAGACGATCTCGCAGAAGTACCCAACCAACTGTTCTATCCATTCTTTCCAGAGTCAGGGCCATTTACCATACCTCCACCCAATACTAATGGCGGACAGGGTCAGCATCGGGACTATAGCCAGCTGTTAGCAGCGGCAGCAGCGGGACAGGATGGGACCTATGGTTGCCAATCGCAGGATGCTTATATGTCAGAAGAAAGGGAGCCGCAGAACGCTCCGCAACAGCCGAGCATGCAAATGTGGATGGTTGTGGGCTAATTTTATCTCCTTCTACAGACTTGATTGCTTACGCATGCCTAGCAGGGACCAAGAGGAGCAATAGCGGGGTACACTGTGCCTCCACAGGCCTAAACATTGTTCCTTTCCTCTCCTTTGGCTTGATTCGTGATACGTGCATTTGACTCGCCTTATGCCTTCTTCTGTACTACGTTTTCTCGTTGAGTACGCTGTTCGTTTGGTTTTGACTGACATCCACTGTTCTATTATCTACTTGCGTTGAAGCCGTCGTGTACTCTGTTTGTACTATATGCCCTGTTTCGTTCTTTTCGTCGTTTATTACTACTCATACAGTACTGGTAAATTCGAGGCTATTGCCCACACTTTGAGGTTCTCGTTCAAATCCGTAACTAATAGTATCTTTTGATTGTTCCGTGATCACAGCTACTAAGTGAATGAGTATGACAAGACTAAGCCGTATGATCTCAAGATCGACGATATGTGAACTCTGGGCATCCAGTCCAATGTCGAGGTTGTTACATATTTTACTTCAACAGGCGTTTTCGGCAGTGTGTGGTGCATGACATTATGTTACAATCGCGTTATTCAGAATGATGAATCGTGTCGAGTATGATATCAAGCCCAAACTGTTCTATTCTCAGCCTCCTTTTCCAAATTTGCGAGAATACCCACAGCAGAGGTGCAACTTGCAGCTATTAAAGCCTATCACCTAGACCCCCTTCCGTCTCTCTTGAAGTAAGAGCTATTCACTGCCGTGGCTTGGGCCATGTCAAAGATGGTTTCGCCAACGCCAAGAAACTTTTCAGTCACGGAGCGGAGAGTCGGGTCCCCTATTCTTGATGAATCAGGTCTGTAAGAGAGCAGGAACGATTAGAAAAGCCTTTCAAGCGAGGCTGCAGTGAATGTGAATGAAAAGGGAACTGACGATAAACCACTTGAACGTCGGACACCTGCAATGATGGTGGATAATAGTGCAGCGTCGGCCGCATAATGGACAAGTCTTCCTAGCATTCTTTGAAAAAATATTGGGTGAATGAGACTAATGATGGTTCCAGAGAATAAATATGCCGAGCTGGCTGGGCACAGAAATGATGAGACACGAGCTGGGTCGGCGTCCCAAAATGGTAATATACATTTATTGATGCACATTGTAGTCCTCGTCGTTCGTTGAATGTTTAATACCCTCGAAGTGCATGAATATGACACAAAAATCCTACTCTAGTAGTACTACAGTGATATCAGTAAGAGCTCTAGAAAAATAACGCGTAAACTATGGGGCTACTTTTTTCATAGTGAAGAAGGATGCTCTGTCTTTTCGTCCCCGCCGGTAGCAAGCCCAAGCCATGTCCACCAATCAACACCTTGTTTATGCACCATCATAAGGGCCAGGATCACAGGCAAATACCACAAGCTATGTTGGAAGACGACTCGGGCTTCCTTCTCTCCATTCGTACGCCAGAACTGCCAGGCAACTCTGACATATATTAAATTCGGTATTAGAGCTGTCAGAGCCAAATTCCAGGTGGTGAGCCCTGAAAGGGGAAAAAGCAGACTACAAATCGGGGTGAGGAGGATGGCGTGACGAAGGGCGACCAATGAGTTTTTGCGAGGGTCGAGCACCGATAGCATGGGATAGCCTGCTTGCGCATAAGAGCCCCTTACGATGTGAGAGAGAGAGTTGAAGTGTGGGAACTGCCAGCTATAGAGTAACATGAAAAGTGCGAAGGGTGCAAGGGGGCTGTCCATCAGTGTTTGATCTAGAGGTGCGGGGAATGACGAAAGGAATGTTGGCAGGAAGAGATAACCCGAATGAGCGGTTGAGGGGAAAAGAGACCCTCCACATGCGGTCCAGCCCATAACTGGAGGAATTCCACCGACCACTGCGCCGACCCAGGTGCTAACCACGCTGCGGCGTTTACTCCAAGTGTAGAGACCAGAGTATAGGGCTATGTTGGCTGCACCAAGAAAAGCTGTAGTTGGATTTACCATGGTGCAAAGAATGACGGGGCCCGCGATACCAGTGGCAGCTGCAAAGCCTGCGGCATGAAGCGGTGTTATAACCCTGCGGACGAGTGGCCGCGCGCGGGTGCGTGCCATTTGAGCATCGAGAGGAATTTCTTGAAGCTGGTTGAGAGCGTTGGCGGATGCACAGCAGAGGGCTGTGCCAATTGCCGTAGAAAGAAGAGTAGGAAGAGAGGCGGGGATTGGAGAGAGTGCGACGCCTGACATGGCAGTAAGCACTACGAGGGTGCTAAGGCGAGATTTGGAGAGTTGCGTATACACTTTTACCAGCCGTCGCGGCGTCAACTGCTGTGCGGGGCGATAAGTAGAGATAGGTGGGGCCGCCGCCGATGAGGACAGGCGATTTCGATACGAGGAGAGCCACTGTGAATTTTGGAAGAAATAGGACGTGAACACTGCAGGTCCTGCAGAACGAGAAGACGCAAGTCTACAAGGATTAAGAGTTCGTATTTTTTTTGCCGTCCTTGCTAAACATGAGTTCGCTGTTGTCCGTGTTGAGGGCCATATGAGACGCTTTAAATTTGCTTGGTGGACGAGCAGCATTGAGTGGGCGCGGAGTTTGAAACTAGCTTCTAACAGCAACGGCCACTACGCAAAACTAAATTATGCCGGGCACTCACCTCTTGCCTCCAAATCTTTTAAAATTATTCGCACCACGGCCACCTCTGCCATGGCTTCGCCCTACTGACAAGGACATTTACCATGTTCGGCCCAAAAATGTATCAGGCGTCGCCCACTTACTTTCCGAGATCAAAGAATCCAACACCGCCTCTCTTCTTGCTGGCGGCCCTACTGATGGTATGGAGGAGGGAGAAGAGCCTGTTTTCACTCATGCGGAAGAGGTTAAAAGGCAGATACGCCGTGAAGAGAGAAAGGCACGTAAAGTCGAAGAGTTTAAAGTTGCGAAAGAGACTTGTCAGTCTAGCGAACCTTTTTTCTCGGCGTATTTCAATTCTCATTCTCGATCATAGACAAACCCGCTGATGATTCGGAAGCTGTTGGAGATCCTTATAAAACCTTATTTGTGTCGCGTTTAGTACGTTGACTACTCTCACATACGATACTTCTTCACTGACGCTATCACCTTCATGTAATAGCATAAGAACGCAACTGAAACAGATCTTCGTCGCGAATTCGAAACATATGGTGCTATAGAGCGTGTACGTATAGTTCGTGATAAAAAGGGACGCAGTCGCGGTTACGCTTTTATCGTGTACGAGCGGGAACGTGATATGAAAGGCAAGCGTGTCTCCTCAGCTAAGGCATAAGCCTACTAATCTTGTACACAGCCGCTTACAAAGAGTCTGACGGTCTTCATATAATGGGCAAACGCATCCTTGTAGACGTCGAACGCGGCCGTACCGTTCGAGGTTGGAAGCCTCGTAGGCTCGGCGGTGGACTTGGCGGTCGCCCTAAACGAGTGGAGACTGTTTCTGCACCACCACCACCTTTCCGCGGCGGCTTCCGGGGACGCGGTGGAGGTTTTAATGATAGAGGCGGCGGTTTCCGTGGCAGAGGTGGCGGGTTTGGCGGGCGCGGTGGAGGGGGTGGGGGTGGGTATGGTGGAGGAGACAGAGGCTTTAACGACAGAGGTAGAGGATTCGGGGGCGGAGACCGTGGTTTCGACGACCGTGGCGGTGGAGGGTTCAGTCGTGACCGTGGTGGTGGCGGATATGGTGGCGATAGAGGTGGATTTGGTGGCGGTGACAGGGGTGGTGGAGGGTTCCGAGGTGGGTATGGCGGTGGTGGTTTCCGTGGCAGGGATGACTTCGGTGGAATGAGGTATATTGTATTCTCTGATACCTTGTTTGTCTTGCTCAAAAAACCTTTTTTATAGGGGTGGACGTGGTGGTGGAATAGGATATGGGGGCGGGGGCTTCGATGGCCCACCAAATGGATACGGTCCCCCTCAAGGTCAGGGAGGGCCTGGTGGGTATGTACCGCCTGGAGGCGGCATCGGATTCAAGCGCGAAGGCCCTGGTGGGTTTGATGAACGAGACACTAAGCGTCCGCGCTATTAGTGTTTCCGATTCAGAGAACTTCAATGAGTCAGGTATGGGGTAACTTACCTGCTTTTGTTCTGCTCAGGGTGCGGGTTTTGTGGATGGTCGAGGATGTCATACTGGTACAGAGTATCGCTTTCACTATTGGGTTTGCTTGCACCTGCTTTCTTCCTTCTTTCCTTTCCTCTTCTCACTCCTGATTGTTGCTACTGCTTTTTTCTATCCCTATGCGTAAGTATCATTGCCCCGCCTCATGCCGGGTGCAAGTTCCGAATTCAAAAACCAATCGAGCTGTTTGAAAAGGCGACTACCGGGTTAGTATAATAGGTGATTTTTCTTTGAATCCTCCCAAATCGTTCGTGAAAGCTGTGGGTGCAACTTGGCGAGAAAGTGTAGGGAAGGTATCTGAAACTGACACTGACGACTAGGTTCAGGACGCTTTCGCAGCATTAATAGCGTACACTGAAACCTTCAAAACCGTGTGATCGGAATATTTGCTTGGTCAAAAGAAATTACAGCCAAAGTAGTGAACTAGCCGTCGCTTTTTTTTCTTCCGTTTTCGGACCTTGCTTTCCGAAACACAGGGGCGAGGGGCGCGTGGCGACCTATATATCTACCCTCATACCCTTCATTGCCCTCTTGCGTGTCTAGCTTCGCCACTGTTCAGATTTGACTATGCTATCAATATAACTAACGTATAGGCTGAGCTCTCGAAAGTCACAACATGAGTGGCGTAGTCGGCCGAGCACTTGGGTCGATCGTTTGAGTAACAATTCTTGAGTTACGCCAAGTGTGACCTGTGAATGTTTAGCACAACTTCACCGGACCGGTCCTGCCTCCTTTCCTCCCTTTCTTTTTTAACTCCTCCAGACTCTGCTGGTGGCGGAACAATCCCTGGGAGTGGGAAGTGCATAGGGTTCAACCGATCAGCTGAGAACCCTGAAACTCCTGAACATGAGTGAGCCAGACTGAGACGAATGATCTGATTTAGATTTTACTGGATTAATGGGAGCATTTGTCCGTCCCGTGTTCGATCATCTTTCAAGACGCTGTTTTCGGAATATATGGAATTGGAATTTGCAAATTTCTAGGGCTCATCTGGTGATCTGATCAGTGAACTCGATCGTGTTCGCTTTTGACAACCATAAAAGGGCGATTTTTTCCGGTTGCATCTGCTCCATTTATCCATAACGACCACGCCAACGGACCCCGCTTGTCACATGCGATCTCTGCAGAGCACCAAATTCAAAATCTTTGACCTAGACTCAGTAACGTCTTACTTGAATCTGAGAACTTGAGTTCAAACTGTCTGGGGCAATAAAACTACGTTAACGCCTCCAACCAAGGTGGTATCTAAGCTCTCGTCTGATACTATTTTAGTCCTAGTCTAGCATCAAAGGTCGAGTTTTGGCTTTGTCGTCATTGAGGCGAGGGCATCAAGTTATCATGCGAGATCCTCTCGCTTAGTATGCTACCGCCTAGTAGATTGACACGTGGAAGAAATGTAACCCGTAGCCAAACGTAGGCTGGGCCAATTTCGCCGCCGTTACTGTATCTGGACTGAAAGACGTGTCTCAACGTCTTTCTCTGATGCAAAGCAAGCTTTTGAAGGGATCAAGGGAGGTGTAGTACTGGTGTAGTTACCTGGACCACTCGCGTGACTCATGGCCTCGACCCGATCACCGTAGGGTTTTGCGCTCAAGGCCTTGTCCGCGGCGACTTACGATCGCACTTCCATGGCTCGCCGATCACAGTCCGCCATGCTCACGGCGGGGGTGCCCGGCTACGTTCCCTTGCCACCACTTTTTTCACCATGTTCCTAGATTTCGCCAGATCCTATCGGCTCAGACGCCAGGGTCTTGAGGACTTCAAGCCTGCTACACTCTTTTGGCTTTTGCTCCTTTAACATCTAGGCTCTTATATCTGCTCCCGACGATAGCACGCATTTTTCTCTTACCAATTTTTTGGCGCGTCCAGATTCAACTTGGATTCGTCAGGTTTCATCTGCTCGCAGCTTGCTAACAACTCGCTCTGTTATGAACGCGGTTCTACCCCCTCATACCCACTCTCCAGAACCCAGCACTACTACTCAGTCTTCTTCATCACGAGAGTCGGGCTCGGAACCTCTTACAGACGAAAAAGACACCTCGATTTCACGGTGGACACAATCACCAACAAGCGCGAGCACCAAAGATGATAAAGGGAAGGTGGAGAAGCGTAAACGGTCTCGAGTAACCCCGGAACAACTGGTTCATTTAGAGCGTTTCTTTTTGCTGGACCGCAGTCCCACAGCTGCTCGGAGGAAGGAGATCAGCGAACTTCTAGGTATGCAGGAGCGCCAGACGCAAATTTGGTTTCAAAATCGGTGAGTCAGGGTACCTTCTCGCTCTTTGATTACCATCTTGATATCGCCTGCAGGCGTGCCAAGGCCAAGCTGCAAGATGGTAAACACAAAGGTCGCGGCACCAGTATTGAGGTGCCTCCTCCTGACTCACCACCCCAGTCTACAGGCTTTCAGGTCGACCTTCACAATTTAATCCACGAGGACGAACGTCAGTGCTCTTTGCTGGGCTTTTACTTCCAGTTTTTTTCTTTTTTTTTTGCATGCTGATTGGCTTGGTTTGACTTCGAATTTGACAGCTGTGACGATCATTCCCTGTACCGACTTGACAATTGGTACATGGCGACGGATAGCGACGAGCCTAACCAAGCACGATCTCGTGGCATACGCTTGTGATAGCAAACGTTGCTTGACTTGGTTCATTCACTCTGTTGGTTTTGGTTTCAAGATGGAAATCCCCTTCGACATCATCGTGGACACAGAATTTACGAATGCGGCGCCAGGTTCCGGACTAGCATCGTTTATGCTCTCAGAACCACCACTGTTCTACCTTGAGAATCTGGGACCTCCATCTGCTGACGGCACTCCTGTCCGTCACTGGAAACGTTGTTCGGACTGGACGGAAGGACAGCAAGCGTCCCGCGTGCTCCGTCATGAACTGATCGGCTCGGCAGTTCAATTGTCGCAACTCATTCGGGATCTGCAAAATACTACT
Organism: Calocybe cyanea; assembly: GCA_018851305.1. Classification (NCBI taxonomy): domain Eukaryota; kingdom Fungi; phylum Basidiomycota; class Agaricomycetes; order Agaricales; family Lyophyllaceae; genus Calocybe; species Calocybe cyanea. Next base: position 89,099 of record JABCKL010016743.1, read on the forward strand.
TCTCCAGATGCTCCATTTCGCGAGCCTTCCTATTCCTCGGAACAGTCGACCTCACCGACCGTAGAGCTTCCACTCCCACCTCTGACGAACTTGACGGGGCCCGGGTATCGCTACCACCAATCACACCAGGTTGTGGAGTCCCCTGCACCTTATCAGCCCAGCCTTTTTCAGAAGCCGTCTCCTTATGCAGGTTCAAGCCTGACTACTCCGTCCCCTGAGTCCGCGTACTCAAATGACAGCGACCGGCCGCCAGGTTACAGCACATCGGCTCCCGTATCCTTTAGCCAACACCAGCCCCATTATAGTATAGCTCATACCAGCCGTCCGCCATCGGCTAGCTTCGGTGCCGAAGGGGGATCTGTTTATGGACATTATCCCTCAGTAGACGCGCAACATGGCATGCCACCCCGCAGTCAGCCTCTTAACGAGTACTCAGAAGCAGCCAGCCAACACGGGGTTTTGTCTCGTCCTTACTCCGCGCAGTCGGTTCCGCGATCATACTACAGCGGCGATCCTTCAAGATCCATGCAGCCCTTCCCATCGGGAGATATGATCAACATGCGCAGACCCGGCCTCCCTTCTGGTGAAGCTTCCATACATGGGGCATCTATTCCCCATCTTCCACGGCCCCAGCAGCAATATCTAAGCCCATCTCCGCCTCTATTGACTACATCTTATAACCCTCCGCCCCACCTTATCGACCAGAACAGACACGTATGAGTCGGAATCACAACTACGTATCAAACAGTGACTATTTCACTTTCACTTTCGTCATGCTATATAATGTCGTTCTAGACTTGTTCATCTTCTATACGTTTGTATTACAAATCGGTGATAGTACCGAGTGTCTGCCTCGTAGAAGCATTGTTCCTGTAGATGTAGTCACAAAAGGCTACCATGGATTTTAATTAGGTAGATATAGTACATCCCGCGATATTTATAGATATTCGCGGCGTATATACGGAGACCTTATTTTGGGTAGGTATTCCTATGGTACTGCAATTAGATTAGCCATTTTGATTCCTGGCAGATAAAGTTCGTGATATACGCGGACTATTCCGGGCGCAATTCAGAATTCCTCTCCCGCGTGAGTCTTTGCATGTACGCTTGGCTAACAATGTTGACTAGAAAGGAATCAATGGTGAGCTTTTTCCTTTGAGGATGATGGTTCGTCTCACATGCTTCTAGGTAGCGGTCCAGACATCTGGAGAGACATGTCTTATTCATACATTGTCAGCGGGAGGGCGATTTACGAAAGAGTATGCATACCTGTTCCGAGCTGGATAGCGACTCTCCCGGCTTCGTTACGCATTTAGCAAAACAACGCTCGTTTGCTTTCTACAAGAGCAAGTCATGGAGTCAGCGTACAGATAACATACATTAAATCAGCAAACGTTACATTCATAAGCTCCTGAGCATTTGATAAAGCAATCTCCTGGCGAACACTGTTCATGATAGCTTCTTTTCTGGCATTCGTGTCTACAAATGTCGCGGTGACCGTGTAATTCGTTGTTTGAGAACTTCGTTGTTTGGGAACTTCAGAAGCTGCTAGACTTACCGGTTGGAGTTGAGGTGCTACTTGAGGATGAGAACAGAGAAGACATAATTGTGCAAGCTTAGACCAACGAGCTTTACTGTATACGTTTTGCTCGAGTTTTCGTTGCAATTATTTCGACACTAAATTTGTATATGTTTGCTTTTAGGCTTGATCGAGTCACAGACGAGTATTTGGGTTTCTGTACACAACTTGAACTTATCATGGGTGCACGAGAGTCCACTGGCCGTAACGAGTCTCAACTGGGTGTGCCTGATTACTATCAGCTGCTGGAAGTCTCGGAGGATGCCACTGCCGATGAGATTAGAGTAGGTTCATGTCGCCATTCGCGCTCATTGACAGTAGGCTAAAAGTGACCACACTATGTAGAAATCGTTTCGCAATTTAGCTCTACTACATCATCCCGATAAAAATCCGGACGATGTTGAGGGTGCTACGAAGCGGTTTGCAACATTGCAGCAAGCCTATGAGGTCAAGATCATTCATCTCTATCGTAAAGAAGGTTACTCATATCCTTGGCAGGTTCTTAGCGATGACCAAGTACGAAAAAAATACTAACTCGCAATTTGTTACGATAATGATGATTTTGAAGTAGGAAAGAGCCTGGTATGACTCTCACAAGGCGTCATTGGTACCAGAGCCAGATGCAGAGACCGTCGTTCAGGACATCCGAAGAGGCGCACCGCCCCCCTTACGTAGCAGAGACAGAGGTTTGACTGTACGACATATTTCGCGATTTTTTGATACTACCACCTGGAGTGGATTCGATGACGGTCCTGATGTTTGTACATCTTGTTGGCGTATTGGATGCAGACTGATCTCTTATGTTTGCCTAGAGCTTCTTTACTATATATCGCAATCTGTTCGATAGGTTAAGGGTGGAGGAGCCTACTGGTTCCAACGATGCAGAATATCCATCCTTTGGGTATTCTACGTGGACCTGGGCGGCCTTCGGTCACCGCGATGGTTCTCAAGCTGCAAAGGCATTTTATACAACGTGGATGAACTTTTCCACAGCCAAGGATTTTTATTGGTCAGAAAAATGGAACGTCTCTGAAGCACCCGACAGGCGAGTTAGGAGGTAAGTAATGTACGATTGTAGATTTCGCGAGTGAAATCGTAATTACCTCACACTAATAGAATGATGGAGAAGGATAACAAAAAGTATCGCGAAGACGCCCGTCGAGAATACAACGACACAATCAGGGTGAATGGCAGTGTCTTCCAAGGATTCGGACTATAATCAATCTTACATTCTTCTAAAGTCCCTTGCAAAATTCGTTCGAAAACGGGATCCACGATACCAAGCACATCTATCTCATCAATCCGAGTTACCGAAAAATATTCCCAGCTCAACAACGCCTCTTGAGAAAGGCGTCCGAGACAGGCGGCAACCTGCAGGAGAATATATTGAGCAGGAATGGCAAAAAGTGGACACACGCCAGCTCTATGCTGATTTGGACTGGGCTGCTATTGAAGGGGGAAACCCTGAAGAATGGGAATGTATCGCATGCAGAAAGTCTTTTCGAAGCGAAGCCGCATGGGACAGCCACGAGAGAAGTAAGAAGCATCTACGAGAAATTGAGTTGCTGCGTCAACGTATGCTGGAAGAAAACGAGGATCTTGATTTCAATCTCGATCACGGCAGAGATACCGACGGTGGTGCTGATGGAGAAATCGATCACGCTGCAGGGTTTCAAAAACCGCCCAACCCTACCCCACCCAACCCTACCCCACCGCTCGCAGATCAAAGACATGACGATTCACATTCATTGGAATGTGATTCTCTGCCTCATGTTAATAGTGACAGCAAGGGAAGAACGCCTCATAAACAGAAGAACAAAGACAGATCGACAGAGTCGCCGACTAAATCGCTCAAAACTGAGCGACGCGCTTTGAAGGCACAGCGTATGGAGACGCGAGAATCTGGCTATTCCGCAGATAGCCTCGGGCCTAAGGCGAAACCGGGGTCTTCCCCAACTCGAAATGAAGATGATGCGGGTGGTGCAGCTCAAGAGTTGATAGAACCCTCAAAACGCACGAAAAGGCGTGCCCGACAAGCGAATAAGGCCGATGATGTACACCCTCGTTCACATGTGAGCCCCTTTCTATTTTGACGGCTTGATTAGTAATAATAGGAACTTTACCAGTGTAACGTTTGTCAAGTGCAATTCACGAGCAGAACGAAATTGTTCGTCCATATCAAGGAGACAGGGCACGCACTTGAAACGAAGAACACTGAGCATACCCGACATAAAGGGCAAAAAGAAATAGATCAAAAGGGGCAATTCCGTAAATAGATGCAATGCTATGCACTTTACCAGCCCATAGGAGTATCATCAAAAGTTGGCTTGTGGAACTCTTGTTACTCTTGTGGAATTCATCTATGAAAAGAAAGGGGGATCGGATATTGATCAGTCCAGTGCCCTATTAGATGATGATCTGGAAGGCTGAGTTATAATCCGGCTGCTGATTGTGGCAACACGTTCTGGATAAAGTCGCAAGCGTCTAACCTCAAAAAGACACCGTTGAACCCGATTCATGGATATGCACTTGACATGAGCAATTTTAAACTCCGTCACCAGAATTGTACTGGAGCAGACTGTAGCACTGCTATGGCCTAATTACTATAGCCCACATGCCTTACTCTACATCGTCATCACAATGCATATCTAATAAGGATCATACCGCCGGTAAGTAGTGGATAAAACGACCTATTTCGGCATATAGTAAGTATAGTGGTAAGTGTGCGGGTATGCGTCAAGAAATGAAATTTACCAAAGCCTGAATCACTGAAAAGCTCGCGATTGGCAGGATGTAAAAGTGATATGTAACGTGAAAAGAGGATAAACGCCAGCTTAGACTAGATCGATAGAGATTTCACCCCATCAACTGTGAGATATCATCTGGGGGATATTTTGTTTGAGAAAATGTGAGGAGCCTGCGCGCAAAGTCAGATAGATACACAGAAAACGTCGTGAGAAAGATTTATGGCGGACCGTTTCAGACTCTGAATGTACTTCCTGCTGACTTCGTCATTCAAGACATGAGCGACTTGGTCCGCTGAAATCTTCTCACGAGCTGAACGTTCGTGGATGCTTTATCAAATGAATCAGTAAGAGAATCTATGTTTGAGATATTTCTGGGATGCGGCACGTACCCAACCATTGTCACGCCAATTGGCCACGGGGCATTCCCAATAGAAAGGCGTAGATACGAATCGTTAGCGCGTTGATACTGTCGTTTCTGCATATGATGAACGATCTCAGATATACGAGCTAACATGTCTTGCGGTAAGCTCTATGGGTAGCATCAAGAAAAGAAATGGAAAAATGATCGCAGGTGACATGCCCTTGACCTGAGGGTCTTGAAAAGAGGTTTGAGATATTCCGCCGATTGAACTTGGGTTGCCGCAGCTAGTTTTCCTTGCGTGGTTTGCTTAACATGCTCTGGGCTGAATCAGATAGCTATGGCAATCGCGATAAGGAATTTGCTTGCCAGGTCGTTCATCCATAGCTTCTCCCCATTCTTTGAGTGTCCTTTTCAGCGCATAATATATGATAGGATAGAGCTTGTCCGGATCAGTTTTCAAGAGATCGAGATCCAATATACCAGCGTCAGCCTGCTCTGAAGGATCCTTCTTCTTCCCTTTATTGCTCTTTTTCTGTAACTCCTTCTCCACGTTCTCCACATCCTCTAAAGCCTTTTTGAAATCATTCTGTCCGCCTTGTCTCTCGTGACCTTTCTCTTCGATGAGTTCAAGGGCTCGTAGGCGGAGTCGCCTCTCCTTGTCAGATTCGGCAAAAAGCCGAATCGGTTGGCCTTTGGCACGTAAACGCCGAATAGTCTCTTCATTGGAGATGTTGAAAAGAGACGCTTCAGGGACAGGAGTGCCACTGTTGGACTGATTATCTGCTGGATGAGGCGAGTTGGTAGCAGAGCGCGAGGGCATCTACTCTCCATTCAAGCATAAGTATACAAGGACATAAAACAAAAATAAAAGTAAAATCTCACTAGTTTTTCCTTTCGCGCCATGGCTTTAGCTTCCTTTTCTCGCTTCGTGGCATCCTCACGTTCCTGGTGTTCACGAGCCTTGGCTTCCTCTTTAAGCCGTTCGATTTCACCTCTACGCATATATTTCGTTGATCTGGGAGCTGCTTCCTGGTCCTGTAACCCTTTGCGCTTCGCGCTGACCTCCGCCCTGAGAGCATCCATTTGCAAGAGAGAAACAGTAGAAATTGCTCACGTAAGCAAGGTATTTCTCCGCCATAACCCGAACCATCTCCTCAACATCTCCTCACATCCCTTTTGTCACAAGCATGTCCGAATCCTCGACTGACGAACAAAGGTTAGCTGACTCTCAACCTTGGATATAATTTAAACTTAACGCAATAGCCCCCGTTTTGCACTTCAGACTGTAGGGTTTGATGGTAAGCAAGCTTCAACTCGCGCCGTGGAAGACCACTCATTTATGAGATGGCATGTAGCCCGCTTTCCCAACACAAATCAGACCAGGAATTGGTACGCTCAATCTTGAATGAACGCTGCGAGCTGAAGAACATCGATCTAGTTTCCAAAATTATACCGACTACTTTAAATGCATTGCTGCTAAAGGAGAGGACTTCGCCCCGTGCAAACAATTCAAGAGAGCTTACAATTCGTTGTGTCCGAGTATGTACCAAACTATTTGCGTAATCGTTTCTCATTCTCCGATTCCGTCTAGATGAATGGGTATTGTTTTACCTTTTAGAATTTGTTAGCCTTTTTTCATCATTGTGACAGATCTCCAAATTTGACGAGCAACGCGAGAACGGGACATTCCCAGCCTCGCTAGAGCCTTGAGAATGGGCACTGCTCAGTGCTGCACAGATAGAATAAGGTAGACCACGTGTTTAAATACGCAACTGTGTGACAAATTTTTGAGCTACGTAGACTGCTTACAACTGACCATTACCAAGTTCAACTTCGGTTTACCTTCCTCTTTACTTGAGTACAGGACTTGGGTCAAGTTTTTGGAGCTGCAGTGTCATGAGAAGCAAAAAACGATAGTGACATGCTTTGAATGGAACGAGTTCCGGCCGAGTGGAATGATTTATTCTAATCTTCAACCACCACGTCGATGGACTTCTCCACTGAGCCACCACATTCAGACATCCTAAAAGTCCAGGGAACCAATCCATTCAATGCCGAACCTCCCGTATTTTCACTTGTCGAGTTCCAGCACACCCCGGAAGATCTTGTTTACTGTCGTAACCACGGGCCCGTGCGTGAATTCGACGAAAGTAGCTATTCAATCACTGTCAAAGGCGGCGTTAACCAGGAGCTTTCATATAAACTCCCGATGCTCAAGTCTCAATTCGCGACCACGCATGTCGTCGCCGCTCTTCAGGTGCACATAACACTTCTCTAGCAGGCCGCTACTAATAACGACTGTCACTCTCTGAAGTGCGCTGGTAATAGACGTAATGAGATGGGTGTCATCAAGCCAGTAAGTGGCGTCGGTTGGAACAGCGGTGTAATAGCAAACTGCAAGTGGAGCGGCATTAGGCTGCTTGATATCCTCAATCATGCTGGCGTGCAGCAAGGCAATTCGCATGTCTGTTTTGCATCATACGCTACTCTGTGCCAGGATGACGAATACTACGGCTCTTCTATCCCCTTGGACAAAGCCATGGACCCTGAGAGCGATGTTCTGCTGGCGTTTGAGGTAGGTCCTGCTTTCGCTCGCTTGTAACTGGATACCGACGCGTTATATCGCTACTCCAAAGATGAACGATGAGCCACTAACTGCAGAACACGGAGGCCCTGTGCGAGTTGTCGTTCCAGGCTATCTAGGTGCTCGCTGGGTAAAATGGCTAGACAACATTATCATATCTTCCGACGAGTCGCCTAATTTTTACCAGCAACGAGATTACAAGATCCTCCCCGAGACTGTATAACCTCACATTGGTCCCATTTGAGCTATTATCGCTGACTGCCCTTCTAGATTACCTCAAAGGACGAAGCACAACATGTATGGTCCAAATTCCCAAGCATGACCGCTCTCCCTCTGAACTCTGTTATTGGCTCTATCACGTTGGTATCCAGTGCATCGCTCTTCATTAAAGGTTATGCCGTGCCTGGTCCCAAAGCCAATGTTGCTAGCGTTGAAGTCACTATAGACGATGGAGAGACCTGGCATGCCACACGGGTAATTTACCAAGAAGGCAGATGGAGCTGGACATTGTGGGAAATAGAGCTAGGAGACATCCCCCAATCTGGCGTTGTGTACTGTAGGGCGAAAGATGCGGCAGGGCAGATCCAGCCACAACATTCATCGTGGAACATCAGGGGCGTCGCGTACAATGCTTGGGGAGTGGGAAAGTGGTAGTGTACAGATATATGTGTACCCCGGCTTTCCGATAAACTTTAAAAAAAGAGAACCTCCACTAGCAGTCTGTACACCTCACTGTAGAATAAACTCTTTTAATGGAAGGACTACAAGAACTGTTATATCGGTCGCCCATTGTGCAAGTTATTGACAACATCTACCATCTACCCATGACTCCAAGAAGACGAATGAGGCGTTCACGTATGGGCCCGTCTTAACCAGCTATTTATGTAGAAGACCCCAAACTGAACTGTAGCCCACCGCCTCAGATGGTGCCACTGCCAGTTGGGCTGCGTATGATAGCCCTCGAGTGCTACTCTGATACGGGTGAGCGTAGAACTCGTTTGTGTGACATGAAGCCTGATGGCGATAAATTCAGGTAGCGGGGCGTCGAGTCGATCCTCTTTTCTTTTTCAGTGCCTCTAATCGAGCCTTCATCGCTGTGACGCGTTGATCTGCCTCCTCCTGTGCGCGTTCCTCGTCCAACAACCGGTCCATAATAAGCTCACGTTCCTCTTGTTCTTTGCGGCGCCGTATCGACTCCTCATCGCTCTGCCCTTCCCTTGCATCAACATCCATTTGTGAATTAGGAGGCTGAGGTATAAGCGGCGACTCTTGCAGAACTGTCAACTCAGGTTCAGCAACCGTGGTTGCACGCTCGTACGCCTCACGATCATTTGACTTTCGTTTAGCATCGCCGAGCACCTCCTGCTGGAACCGCTCGTATTCCAAGTCAATTTGACTACGGACGATGGCCTCGGGATGAGGTTTTTGTACGGTTTGTCGCTCTTCATCCTCGTCATCCGATTGTTGCGATATAGGTATAGGACCGCGTAACGGGTCTGAGAAGAAGTCGGCTGGAAAAACCCCAGTAGATGGATCCTGAATGCGCCGACGCTTTACATCGTTTGGATCATGAAGTTCCAGTTGCAATCCGTCTGGACTCCCTTCTGCTTTCCGTTTTCCTGTTGGCATTGGGCTGGGTATTCGCTGTTCGGATTCCACGGCTCCATCACGGAGTCTACTCTGAGCTTGATCTTGCCCATGCCGATTTCTCTCCTCTTTGAATCGGGCAACATTTGTCCGATGTCCCTTGCTTCCAATATGACCCTCCCAAGCAGAAGCGTTCTTGACTAATGTGCCACATGCTAAACATCGTAATTGGCCAGATGAAGTATAGGTGGCAAGAGGATGGGTGATCTTTATCTCTTGTCTCTTAGCTTTGAGAAGGGCCCGAACATCAGTCATAAGTGGTTTTTAGTGCCGAGTTGGTTTATGTCTAGCCGCGGTGTCACGCATAGACGATATTTGGTAATGGCTGCAAGGACAAACAGTGCTAATTACTTCAGTAAATCAATATCGCGCAAATGTCGCCAGAATGACTTCAGTCTCCTGAATAACAAAGCCTACAGGACCATGCGGAACGATTTCTCCTTCCAATTCACCTCCTGCACGACCGTCGTCGGTCTCGTATGTTTGACCACCCCATTTCACGCCCGAGGTATCAGTTGCCCGTCTAAGAATGTTCACTAAACGATCATGAACACTAATCATTCATGTCACTAACCGAATGGCAAGGCGCTTTAACGTCGTAGATTGAATTGTGGTACTGTCACCATTCGTGAACACTAGGTCAAGATGCACACTTGTCCTGTCAGTGCTTGCCGGCAAATAAGCCTTGGAGTTAATAAATACAGCTCGTGCAAGCGAGCCATCTTCATAAATTGCGTAACCTGAGATATGGGGATGGTCTATTGTTAGTTCGAAGACCAGAGCTTTTCCAGAGTTCCCAATCGTTTCGCCTGCGATGATTGCGGCGTAATATTGGGGCTGTACATGAGCATGTGCAGGTGCGGGCAAGGGGGAACCGTCCAAAGTCGACCGGGTTAACGTGATAGGCTGAATCTTAGTATCCGGGTTAGATATTAGGACATGAGAGCTGAATGGAATTACATACGAGGGAGTATTTATAGCCTATTCCAACATGGAAGAAAACAGTAGATATCTTGAGTTGGGTCCTGCAGCATAGAGTTTTTGTACGGTCGTTGATTCAGAAGCGCCAGACTCACGCATGTAGTGCATAATCTAGCGCCCATAAAGCGGCCCCAGCTGTGTTACTAACACCGGGAGCTCCCTACGACGAAAATGATCAGTGACCTCGAGGAGGAATGGTAGAGGGGCAAACAGACATGACAGGCATAGCTATTTGTTTCCCCTAAAATATAATCCAGACCTTTGGCTAAGGTTGCTTGAATATCAGGGGAAAAAACGGAAAGGTTTCCGCGTATTGTTGACTTCGTCATGAGATCGGAGAGAAGGCCTCCACTTCCTGTGCAAAACGAACCACTATAACGATGCTGAGAGATGCTAACTTCATTTCTACAATGGCCACTGTCATTAGATCGATCGAAAGAACCTACGCAGATATCAGCCTTCCGGGTCCATCCAACAGTCCCGCCCGAAAAGCAGCTTGAGGAGAAAAACCAGTGGTCGAATGAGTTGAACCAGCGAAAGATGCACCTAAGAACTTCGTATGCGATTTTGAAGTCACGCCGGTTTCGATGGATAAATTTTGAGCAAATTGAGACCAGCTGAATATGCCAAACATTCTAGTTAGTATCGAATCTGGATGAATGTCGAGATGTCTAACTCTTTGACCCAGTCTGTGACGCTATAGGTAGTTGGCCTCAGACCATTATTCTTGTATAAATCTGGCTCATTCCCTATTTCGAGATAATCCAAAACAATCCCGTTGTCTTTGACTTCACGGGCAGAAAATGCTTTGATGATCGAACGCGCTTGCAGCACGGCTGCTGTGAGATTGTTGGATCCTAGATTGACACCCCAAGTCACGCGAGTACCTTCCAAGCCATCAACAAGTCAAACAAGGACGAAATGTGAGAGTAACCCACATGGCGGCAAAAATTGAACGGTGGCGTAATAGGAATCTCCGACAGTTATGTTAGTGGCCTCAGGATAAGGGACTACGGCAGTAGGGGGAGGAAACAGCGCTTGCGCGAACTTTGATCGATAAGAAGTGATAAATCAGAGGCTATACTACAGTAGATCGTCCAAAGAGAATTACTTCGACGTCTCGACGAAAATTCGTATGATCCTCGCTGTTGGCGCCGATACGTATTTGCGGTGGTTCACCAGTGATCACCCTTAGATTGTCCAGGACATTAAAAAAGAAATGATTTCTGGATGCTGTTCCCGACCAGTCGGTCCAACGATCCTGTTCAATCGACAATGATATTAGCGACGGAGAGACGGTGGGGGTCCCTGGAGGAGCAGACAACGGAATGGGAACATCGAGGGAGTGTGTGCAGGGTATCAAAAATATGGCAGAGACTGTTATACGGCTGCTTTTCATGCTGACTGGTCACATCTTAATGAATTGCTTGGACGGCTTAAATGCATATGAGTTACCCCGTTCGTTCAAAGCGTTCCAGACGCTAGCTTGATAACTTCTTGGAATGATCAATAGACAGAAGCTGGTTAAACCGAGAGAAGGCTCCTATATACAACAAAGGAGATAAAAAGGTCATTTTACACCTAAATCAGGATCCAAGTGCACGGCCATTGCGCCTAAATTGTCAAGATGATGATGTCAAAAGCCCAGATGACAGTGGACCATGCGACATTGCTCATGCTTCTCAGTTGTTATCCAAGGGATTGCAGTGTCAAGTACAAGCGGGTGTTAGTTCGGTCCGGGTAATTACACGCTGCTATTCAATAGATCGCGATCTTGACGCGCAAAATATACTCAGCTGTGGTTCTAATCGAGTACACAGATACGTTCCTCGGAGATTAAGCTAACTTATCCCAGTGCGAGAAAATGAGAATGTCTTCAAGTTGTTGCTGTCTGGTTCTGCGATACCGCATGAATGATTAGGTATATTATGTATTGATATCGTGATGCAACTCCAGGGATATACCTACGTTTGCAACAAACTGATGTTGCCAGCCATTTTCGTGCCCATTTTCTATCATCGGCTCAACGTAGCCACGAAGAATCCACGGACTGCTGTCGCATTCAGTCTGAATTTGTGACCAACGCATTCCGTAACCTTCGGGAACACGGACTTCGTAAACTAATACTTGATGTGGAAGCCAATGCAGGTTTCTCCATGTAGCGCCTTGCATAACTCTCCAGAATAGTATTATAGCTTTCTCATTGATGGCGGAGACAGGACCATGGGGGCATCCCCACCATCCAGCGACAACACCCTTTCTCCCGCAGCCCTCAGTGTTGGTAGGATATTGCGAGCGACGGAAGTGTTTTGACCACGCCCGTGCCCCGGCAGTGAGTCCTGCTTTGTTAGGCACAAGGAAGGCGGACAAGCAGGTTTCGCAGGAGGGAGGGGTGTATCCCAACGCAGAACCCGAGGTGTAAGCTAAGCCGTGCGATATATGAACTGAAAGAGGGGTATTCATGCCGGCAGGCCTTTCGTCGTCAGGATGTGAACCACGTAACAGTTTGAGAACTCTTGTGCGTTCCGGAGCAGCTGACGGCAACTCTTGCATATTATAACAGTAAGGTGTACTTATGTCGTTGACTTGCGCCTGGTGTTTCGCGGTTTCGGAAGGAACAGACAGGCTTTCCGGATTCATGACTCGAGTTTCAAGAAAGCGGGTACTGGCTGAAGTTTGCAAATTTGAACGTTTGAACGTTTAGATAAAGTACAGACCTGTGGTTCACATGACCAACAGACTGGGACTGACTCCTGAGCTTACGAATCTACGATGCTTATACTTCTTCATAGTTCGCGACATGCAAGGATTCAACAAGTATAGATCTCGGGCGCTGCCTCCGCGCTGGCATACACTAATTCCACTTTCAGATATTATCCACCAGACTACGATCCTTCTCATGGCAGCCTCAATGCTTACAGGGGTTAGTAGAACTTCGCTGACATCGTCACCTTCGCGGATTAAACTTCCTTTATTGTCAGGCAAACATGCTCTTGGAGACCGGGCCCGGAAACTCGACCAAGGGATCCTTATCACACGGTTTGAGCTGCCTTTCAACATTTGGTGGTCAGTGCTGTTCTCATTAAAACTGTCCGCTATTCACCTTCGTCTGCTTCTTGTCCAACAGCGGCACATGTAATAATCACATTGGCATGGGAGTGAGATACAATGCAGAGAAAAAGAAGATTGGGTCTTATTACTCTACCCCGATTTATTCTTTCCGGTGCAAGTGCCATTTATGCGATGCATGGTTTGAGATCCAGACAGATCCTAAGGTGAGCAAGCCTCTCCCTAAGTACTTTGCTTCACTGCATTGATCAAATTTTGCGCAGAACACCAGATACGTAGTGACTTCCGGCGCTAGACGAAAGGAAGAGGATTGGAACCCAGAAGAAAACGGGGGATTTGCTGTTCACGGTGCAGTTCCTGCTGCTTGTATTTGATAAAATTGTGTTAACGCGTGGTTTAGATACTGATGGGCCGACTCTGCCTCAGGATCCGTTGGCAATTCTAGAAAAGACTGCCGACGCTCAAAATAACCTCCTGAGTATTCAAGCACCTCGACTCGAGTCGTTGCAATCGATGTCCGAACATTACAACTCGGATCCTTATTCCCTTTCTAGCAAAATTCGGAAGCGCTTTCGAGAGGACAAAAAAGTAGAACAACGGAAACAGAAGTCGGACAATCTTATCAAAACTCGTTATGGTTTACCAGCTGAGTTGACGCTGATCGAAGAAGATGAGTCACTGAAAAGAGAGGCTGGAGAAGAGTGGGCACGAGGACAGCTTGAATTGGCAGCGGGGGACCTAGAAAAGCTTAAGCGCCGAAAATTAGCTATGGACAATTTATCAATTCCGTCATCCTCAAAACGGGCGGCACACTCGGTGTCACAACCTCCATCCAAAGGGATCGATTCTCTGCGAGCCCGTATCCTAGACAATACTGCGCGCCAAAAGGATCCGTTTGGTCGAGCGCAACTGTCAGTAAGTAAGGACAGTAGAAGATAAATGCAATATTTGCATGTCTTGTTTTGATGAAAGTTTTCTGTGGCATACCACTCTACCACTTTAATACTGACGGAGACCATGTCGAACAAATTTGTAGCTTTACACCCCTTATCTTGACTTTGCCAAATCGGCAAAAAAAAATTGATAGCAATAGAACAACACTAGATAGTACAGAGAGCACGGAACCAAGGGATAAGTGATAGTAGGTAGACAGGCGGAAGGAACAAATATTTAACTCCAGGGAAACCATATAATAAGATAAGCCAAAAGCAAAGATGAGGTTATGAAGCGGTGAGTGGTGTGAGCGAGGGAGGCGAGCAGATGATGAACAGACTACAGTTCGACAAATACAACTATGAGGAGAGGATCGCCCATGGTTGGTCCTGGGCGGGCATTGGACTGTCCCACTTCCAGTCTCCTGGTTGATAGTATGCTGATTCACCTCCATCTATTTCCTTCCAGGCGCCTAGTCGTAGGTCTTGGAGCTCTTCAATTTTTGGATCTGGATGTTGTGTGGCATCTGCCTCCGAACCTGATTCTGGGCTGGGGTTCGTCGACGATGATGGAACTAACTCCGGTGTTGGCGCCTTCGAGTCGTCAACAGGGTCCTCGTCGAGGGTCCCGAAAGATGAGAAGTCAAAGTATTCGACGAACTCGTCTGCGGGTGGTTTGGTCGAAGTCGAGTGCATACTCGTATGAGGGGATAGTAAGTCTGATTCCGAGCCCTCCGGAACAGTGTCACAGTCCTTGAAAACCATGCCCAAAATCTCGGATATCTCTGACGATAGCATTTCTGGGCTTTCTCCAGCAACTTTGATGAGTTCTGCTATCTGCGTCAAGAATGCGCTTGCGTCTTCCTCGGTTTTAACATTCTCCACCACCTCGGTTTTCTTCTTCAAAGCATCATTGGGTGGTCCCTCCCATTCAGTCTTGACGCGTTTTGGAGGTGAGGGCTCGTTAACAGGGGTGGAGTTGGACGCAACGGGGCTGGAGCCAAGATCGTTAGGCCCTTCTTCTTCGCGTGGTCTCTTCACACTATGAATAGGGGCTGCTGGAGTCTGCGGCTGCTCTGAGGTGGCCGATGTGGCCGTTGATGTAGGGTGGTTTTTCACGGATAAACGGCGTTTTGGTGGGTTTTTGGGTTTTGCTGGCGCTTTACCTTTGGGAGATTTAGGCGCTTGTGGTGATGAGGCGGTTTGTGTCGGAGTAGGCGCACTGGCAACTGGTGTGGATGCGGAATAAGAGGGTGGGGTAGGTGTCGACACAGCGGGAGCATTTGCGGCGCTAGGAGTCGTCGCTGATACTTTCTTCATAGCAGGAGGCGGGCGGACATGTGCTGGCGGGCGGTTCGGAGCTAGAGACTGTTGGGGAACTTGCTGCTGAGAAAGAGCCTGTTGGTGCGGTCGACTCATTTCCGGGGTCGGGTGGCTGTTAGAAGGTAGAGTTCCGGATGATAAGAGATGCTGCGGGGGCTGAATTTGCGAAGGCTGCTGATTCTGCTGGTTACCGTTTAGCTGAGCCCTAAGATAAGAGTCGATCATCTTGTTCGCATTCTGCACTTGAGCCATCATGTTTCGAAGAATATCGAGGCTAACGATGTAGCGAGTGTTCGGAGGGGCTAGAAGTGACCGTTGTTGATCTACTGTCATAATCTTAATGTTGCAGATAAGTGAGCGGGAGTAGACTATGATATACTCTGACACGCACAATGGTTACAAGTTTCCTGATCAGTTCTTCTGACTTTGGGACGAAGAAATAATACATTATGAGCTTGTTGTCAATTTCCCGAGCGAAGCGGAATAACTGAGACAACAGATCGTTGAATTCTGCCCTCTGCTCCATGGGAACTTCGACTGCGCGCATGTTGTTCAAGCCTGCGAAGGATTAATGACCGAAGAAGGTAGTAAGTGATTTGACTTACTATTGGCTTGGAACTCCCTCTTCGTTTTCTGAATGAAGGCGTTGGCCTGCTCCTTGGTTGCTCGGACCATAGGACTACTATTCGAGGGGGAAAGATGTTGTTGAGGGGGTTGAGGGGGTCTGTTATCTACAAGATGATTCCCTTGCATTGATAATGGTCCATTTTGTGGCCCATGTTGTGGTTGTTGCATGAATGGTGGATGCTGACCAGGGGCCTGTGCTGGATTTTGATGAAGTACACTGTTTCGGAATGCAGGGCCAGGGCCAGTTGTATCGGGGGGACGCATCCCTTGGTTATGAAATTGCTCTCTGAACATTCCTTGCTCCATCAGGTTCCGCTGTAATTGCGGCCGATGGGTCTCGACAAACTGGATTATGGATTCGTTTACACCATGGCGTCGAAGTTCTTCGACAGATTGATTGGCATAACCCATGACCATCTGCATCTGCGATGCGTTGAGCAAATTACGGGGTTGTGACTGGGCCTGTGGGGAGATACCACTGGCGTTTGCTGCTGCCTGAGCTTGCAGCCTTTTGCGAGATTCTATCACAGAGCTGATGTAGAATTGATCGAATGCTGCTAGGTACTCCTTATACACCTGCACTAGTCGCTGAGCGAAGGCTGGTCCTGATTTCGCAGGCTCTGTGTCTGTTCCTGGGATCTGCATGAAGCCTATTCTGCCACCAATGACGCTCCATAAATCCTTCGCATTGACCTGTGTAGTCACTGTCAGCACTGGCAGCGCGGTAAAAAAAAAATGCGGACAAACCTTTGCCGCGCCGCCTTCCGACATGACATTCGTGTGCAGTCGAAAGAGGTCAATCTCACGACCTTCGAAGTTCATCAAGTGCGGGTCATGCTTCAGTCCTTTGGAAACAGAAAAGGTCTTGTAAGCAGCTTCAAACCGTGCCTTGTCAAGTGGCGGAAGTTGCTGTAAGCCCATCCCACCAGAAACAGGACCAGGGGTGCCCCCGCTGACGTTGTTCATCGGAAAAGGCAACTGAGAATTCATGTTAGGCGACATTGAGGTGGGAAATGGTCGGCCAGCTGAAAATCCACCTGGCGTAGTGGCTTGGGAATGCTGGTGCGATGGTTGACCTGATGGCGGTCGATTCATCATTCCTGGGGCACTAAGGTGAGTGCTTTGTTGAATTTGGGAGTGGATATGGGAAGGACTCGGTTGGATGTTACTGGGTCCGGGTTGCTGCTGGTTCGGAGCTTGGAAGTTCCAAGGGCTCTGACCGGGCCCATTTACAGGTGGACCTTGCGACAGAGAGCTCCTAATTAGGAGGAAATATTAGGATTTCATGAACTCTTTTTGGTAATCCGCGAAAAAATCAGAAAGAAATCCACGTACATGTTGCTCACACTTTGCACAGTTGCTAACATTTTCTGCAGTAATTCTTTCCTTTGTTTGATTTCGAGCGACAAGCCTTGGACCTTGTTGATATAGCCGGCATCTGGCACCAGGGGGCGCTGAGCAGTCAGCTGGGATAGTGTGCGCTCTTGCGCTTGGATGAGATTGCGGAGATTTGTGGCGCGCTCGGTAAGATCAGCAAACGTTAGTTTACGGCCCGCCTGAGGGTGTTGCTGTTGATTTGGGCCTGCTATAGGTCCTTGGATAGCGGGATGTGCGGGAGATGGTCGGCGGTCCGCCGCGGTGGATGCGAATATTTCACCGGGTGCTGCCGAGTTCATAGCCTGTAACTGCTGTTGCTGTTGCTGTTGCTGTTGCTGCCTCTGTTGCTCCAAGCGCTGCTGCACGAGAGCCATTGAGCTATTTTGCGGCTGAGGTTGAGCAAGCATGATTTCCAACTGCCTGGCAAGATTCGCGCCATTGGGACCTGACTGACTCGCATTCATATGAAATGCTTGAAGCAGCGCATTACGGGACATTGACTGTTGCATGGAGGAGGCGTTCGGTGCACCGTTAGAAGAAAAACCAGCGGACATGTTCGTCACATGCGGCGGGTTGGAGTTTGCATCCAAGAAAGATTGTGGGGCTGACTGCTGCTGACCATTGCCGATACCACTCAAGTTACCCATCTGTGATTCTCCCAGTGAAAACGGCTGGTTGTGCTGCTGCTGCTGCCCTTGGTTGCGAGCCAGGCTTTGACTTCTGAAAAGCTCCATCATCTATAAAATAAGGATCAGCTGAAGGAATACAAAAGGTTTTTACGTAACGCAATCGGAGGATGGGTGGAGGTGACGATAAGATGATTTAAAAAAATGGGGGAGCGACGCAGCCGATGATCGAGAGTGTTGTAAGATTCTCATGCGCGCTACCGGGCACGATGTAAACCCAGTAGATACGCAGCTACCGCGGACACATAAGGGCGGAGCCTCTTGTTCCGAGTAGAACGGGGGGTAGCGGATGTCCAGCAATGGAAAAAGTAGCGCATGAGTAATGAGGCATAAAATTTACCTGAGCGCTAGCTTGAGGATTCAGGTCACTTGCTCCTGAACGAAACTGCTGCATATTTTGCATTTGCTGCCACATGCGCTGCTGGTCTGGATAATTAGGAAGGGATGAGGGAACATCTTGTTGCTGCTGCTGCGTTGGTTGAGCTTGTTGTTGTTGTTGTTGTTGTTGTTGTTGCTGCTGCTGCTGCTGCTGCTGGATAAGCCCAGGGTTGAAATTGGGCATCAAAGGGTATTGAGGTATACGATCTGCCATAAAACCAGTAGGAGCTGGAGAGTGTGGGGATAGAGAGGAAGCTCCTGAGAGCGCAGAGAGCGACCGGGGGAGGAGAGGAGATTTCTAATCCAAGATGATAGGCAGCGTTATGAGGTACGAAGGGAGGAGAGGGAGCGGAGGACGGGGATCGGGAGGTGTAGTGGTGGGAGCGAAACGAGGAGTCGCACTTTGGCTGCTTTGGCTGTGGCTGACTGGATTCCATGTTTGTGACAGTTGACAAGTTCATACTTATCTATTATGTAATCTGTTAACTATCTATGCTAAGCCTCTCCTCCTCCTATCCCCACCTGACCCTACCCGGCTGAAACTCGGGGAACTTGCAGGCAGCACAACGACACAGTATTTATATCCATAGTACACCGCACGGCTCGTTCCAAGTCCAGTCATACAAAGCCATCTTCTGGCAGCTCATACATCTGAATTTATGTCCGCTGATGGTTCCCACCTGTCATGCCGAATCCTAACATCCCTCTCCGACCCCCGGTGTACTCTGTTTTGCTCCTCTACACATGGTGCTAAGTTTTCTGAGGAAAATGCGTCTACTAGCCGATGTTATCCAATGTCACAATATTATTGTCGTCATCCTAGACCAATAAAAACTTTTTTACTCCTTTGCGGATTTTACTGCATGTCAAAGCTTTGTTTCCTACTACCACTGGTTAGTCCAAGCTTGAACTTAGACGTTTAACCCACGCTCCCCGTCTTCGAGCCCGATCATGATCTGCTCCGGATCACTTGTCGAGGCGGCGTCGACCCTTTCGGGCTTCAACACAACTTCGCTTTAGTTGTCACTGAGCACTGTCATTCAAAGTCGGATTGACTAGACTAGACTAACGAAGCTTTTCCATTGTCCAACACAAATCACTGGATCAATCCGGCACTTGATAAATAATTAATGCCCCGCTAGAAACGAACAGAGGAACAGCCTCCCCTTTTTCGTTGTTTTTTTTTTCTCAGGTGAATCGTACTCCTTGTTTTTACGCTGTCGTATCAACTCACTAATTGTGGTATTAAAGTTTTTTCTGGCTTTACAATCTGGGGATGTTGGGAATTTTACAAGACCAAAGCTTCATGAACCGTAAAGCTATAAAACGACTCGCCAGAGAACGATTCGTCTGTATACCTGCAATAAGTTATTCAAGGAGGTGTCGGCCACTACTTGTCAATATACGAAAAATATTACAATTATCTACACATCATGAATGGCATTCTGTGAGCGTGGAAAACGATAGAAGACCGGTCAAGGCGACTGATAAGGGTGGTGGAGCAGAAGATGTACAGAGGTGAGCCACCGGGAGGCCCCACGACAAACGACATTATAGGTATTCTGTCAATTGATAAGGTAAGAGGTCACGTAGGCAGATGCGTCAATGAAAAATCGTTACATGGCCTGGTATGGCGGATGGAGGCCAGAGAGATCATGAAGATATACTGATGGAATGGGGCCAACGATGCGGATGCAGGAGATGGTACACGGAGCGGGCAAATCTAATGTGTCTATCGAAGGCTCAAGCTAGCATTGACGCTGTATCGTGTGGCTTCTTGTTGACTTTCGTCATCATCTGGGTTAGGTATTGAAGGCCCAGCTTCTAATATGACATCTCCGTCAGAGTCTGTCTCTTCATACTCTTCGTCTTCGTATACAAGACGATCAGGGACAAGCACGCTCGTCCCGTCAATCTTCTTTACGACCTGCGGCGGACCAACAGCCAATACAGTGTCTTCTTCGTCAGCAAGTCGGACTCCCACCGTAGCTTCTTCAACCTCTTCTGCTTCTACAACGCTATTGACTTCTTTTCTGAACCAGTAGCGTAAACCGACTGGAATCATGACGCCCACAGCGACGGCGGCAAGGCCGAAAAAGTTTTTCCAGCTAATGAGATGGAAATCGTCCGCGCTCGTCATCTCGTCCAACCCGCCGCCTATGGTAGTGTGTATTACAGTAACGCCGAGAATTCCGAGCGCAGTGCTGGTCCAGAAAGGTATGAGACCTATGCCAACGTGAGGGCATACGATATTTACGACCCAGTGCGGCGGAAGAGGCGCAATGCGTAAAACAATCAGAAATGAGATCATGTTTTCTTTATGAGCCTGGATTCTATTTGCCCACTTGTCTAAGAGAACTTTCCATCTTGGAAGAGTGAGTAGGGCTGGTCCGAGAGCGGCGGAGATGAGATAACAAAGAGAGGCGCCCGTCGCCACGCAAAAACAAGCAAGTGGTACGGCGCGAGTAACACCCCAAACGGCACCACCCAAGATGGAAAGATACATTGATCCAGGAAGGGAGAACGCTTGAAGGCTGAGTAGAATACTTTGATCAGCAATGGTAGTTAATAAAGCCAGGAGGTGAAACAAACAAGAGATATGTGATCACGTAGCATATAACGATGCGGTAAGGGTAGATATCGCGATACTTCTTGAGCAGCCGATTGAGTGCCTGTAATTCTACAAAGGATTTGGGGATGCGAAGGTAGGGGCGGTCCACTCTATTAGTTGGTATTAGTCATTCGCTGCACGACGAGGAGCGGGGAAAGATACGTGCTCTTCGAGAGTTGGGAGGGCAACCCATAGCGCTGCACTCAAGCATAGGGTGCTTATGATGAAGAGGGCTGCCATCTTCAGTGTAGCGTTGAGAACGACCTTACGGGAAGAGGGACGGGATGGAGAGTGGGGGTAGTTGGCGGTGCCATATGAGGGAGTTGCGGGAGTAAGGAGGGGAGCGCGATCGTCGTTTTCATTGGAAGCTACTGTCTGGAGTGTATAAGTGGACTGGTTTTGGTGGTTGGTCGCGACAAAAGCGAGGTTGGGAGGTGGCATAGTGGTCAGGCAACAACCGACATCGGCTCATAACATTCTCAAACTCATGCGCAGCTGAACCCTAATCTAGGGTTCCAAACACAGCCTCCTGGGTCGCAATAACAAGCAATTATTAGGTTTACACTCGGGTCTACAATACCAATACAATATACATGCAGGAACGTAGCAGGTCGAATTAACAGCTGATATCAATGTTTCTCATACAGCATTGCAAGGTAGATTATAAAGTTTTTTAACATATGCCACGGTCTCGGTGTCTCCGGTATTCTGCTGGACAGTAAGTTTTTAGTAGCTAGTATGAAATAGGCATTATGCACCTTGGTCAGATCGTCACTAAGTTTGACGCATGGTTTGTTATTGATTGACGATAGTTTGATAACTATATTCAACGCTTTGCTCTTTTCAGATCCTCCGCTTGAGGCCGTCTTGAAATCGTTGGTGAAAAAGGTGCCTATACCAAAAGCCACTAAAGACAAGTTCATGAGAATTAGGTAAGGTTGGTTCGGCTGTAGGAATACCATTATCGAGGCCGAGTTCTTCCGCTTGCTGACGCAGTTTGAGAGCCTTTTCAACATTTAGGGAGTCAGAGTAGACGAGAAGCTTCTGCCGAGGGTCGATTCCTAGGGACTCGTACGTCTCTTTGACACGTGGGCCAAACTTGAACGGATCTCCAGAATCTTGGCGCAAACCTGTCCATCTGCGAGCACGTTCCGGATCTGAGGCAAAGTCCTAAACGCGCATTATCCACATTTGTCCGTACCTTGCAACTGCGCAAACATACCTTGAAAAATGCGTCGGTGGTAAATGTATCCGTTAAAGCGACCAAGGTAGTCCCAGGATACACTGCCTCCCATAGGTCCATAGATACAGAGTTTGCATTCTCATAGCCTTTTAATGCTGCGACCTTTGCCGAGAGAATTATCTGACATTTGAAAACAAAAAGGAAAAAAGGGCCGCCTTACACCCATGAACCATTCGCTTAACATGTAACCATCAACAATTTGAACAGGACCCGTCATTAATGAACTCACTGGGCAATAGTGCCAACAGGGGTAAAACCGTACTTGTGGGCAAAATGCGCCTGCGACGCAATCAATGCATGCACCCCGAGGAGTAGCCGAAAATGGGTAAACTTACGTTGCTCGAGCCGATGAACCGTCCTTCACTAGGGACGTCGCGTGATGCACGGAGAAGGGACCTTATAACAATGTCCTGAACATCATGCGTCCGCCTACGCCTTGTTCCGAATTCGCTGACCGCACAATTTGCCTCTAGAAGAGTACGAGCTTTAACGTACGCGAGATCTTTGCAAGCGTTTGAGTAACGATAAGGCGCTCTTCTATTGTCAGAAGATCAGCTTACGTTCTTGACCGTCGTAATCCCAGTCAGTCGCGACCGAAGTGAAATAGCATTCGCTCAGAGATGACATCAGCGGGACCTCCCAAAGTATGGTGTCTACCCAGGGACCAAAAGCCTCGATCTCGACGTTTCCCAGCAAGCCGTCAGCAGAGACTGGCACAAACGTGATGCGAACTTGTTCGGGCTTATACCGGTATGCTGAGAGGAACGCAAGATACTTGGATGTGAAATAAGGGCATGTTTTTTGGAGCCATTCGTGTTCATCTTGTGTCAAAGCGAGATCTGTGAATTCTGCGAGGTCATCGATTTGGTTAGTAGGAGGCAAGGATGGAGACTGGAGTGCACAGACGGGAAACGGTAGTTCTGAAGCGTTCGATGCATTGGCGGGAGAAGAGAGTTGATTTGTCGCGATTAGTAAAGCGATAGGTGGCACAAGCGTCGGGGAAGTGGTGGAGAACAGCTTGTTGCATAGTCAGCTATGCAGAGATGATCAGGATAAGAAGAGATTGAGAGCGATATGGGGTCACCTTGTATAGATCTGTGTCTAAAATGGAGGTTGGAGCATTTGCGAGAGGTGCAGACATGGTGGATTGAGTTGGAAGAGCGGATGGATGTGAGTTTTAGAGGCCGGTTAAGTAGAGCAGCGAGTGCCAGCCGGAATGGGGGTAACGGAGCAGGCGGGCGCTTCTTCCGCACCGCGTTGCAAGGGTCGACTGATCACGCTCATCACACAAGTCCTTGTCCCTGTCCATCGTGATCATTTGCCCACAACTCAGTCATACTCAGGTGCCACTTAACGTTCAAGGTTGTCTATCGTTTTCTTCACGCGGTCATCTACCCTTTTCTTCCTTGTCCTTGGGTCTCTCGCAAGAATGGTCCGGTTTAACATCTAACATCCCAACAATGCCACTGACATTACTCACCCCCAGGGTTCAAGGGTGGAGATACTCAACGAAGGGGGCTTTCGTTCTGATGGTAGACGCCAATTTGAGTTGCGCCATATGTCCATCGATCTTTCCCCACAACGGCTGGCCGACGGTTCCGCAATCGTCTCCCATGGCTTGACTCAAGTCCTTGTCTCCGTCTTTGGCCCAAGAGAAGCAAAGAATCGCTCGCAGACTCTCCATGATCGCGCTGTTATCAATATCGAACTCAACATATCAACTTTCAGTGCTAGTGAGCGGCGGAAAAGAACGCGGGCAGACAAGTGAGTTCTTTCGCTTGGATCTGGCTTCCTGAAGCCATTCCGGCATTCCAATAATTGATGTTCAAATACAGACGCGTTCTCGAATTAGCCGCCACCATCAAATCTACATTCGAGCCTGTTGTCCAAACGAACCTTTATCCCCGTTCACAGATTGATGTATTCATACAAGTGCTACAACAGGATGGCGGTTTGTTACAAGCGTGTATCAATGGAGTTACCCTAGCATTAGTCAACGCTGGGATACCACTACTTGACTTTGTTTGCGCTGTCACCGGCGGTGTGCACTCTACCCGCCCACTACTCGATCTCACACTTCTCGAGGAGAGCGATATCCCAAACGTTACAGTCGCTATTATGCCCCAAACGGAGAAAGTCGTTTTAGTGACGATGGAGACACGTTTGCATGTTGATAGGTTTGAGGAGATATTCAAACTGGCGCGCAACGCTGGTAAAATCATCCACGGAGAGATGACGAGTGCTGTTCGATCTATGACACGGACGTTGGTAGCGGCCATGGGATCGAGACCCCGAGTAGGTGGAGGAGGTATAGCCGATAAGGACGGCTTGGACGATCGGGTGAATGAATATTGATCGGTATATAGATTGGTTGCCTACCCAGAGACATCTGAACACTACCAACAGCAAGCCTGAAAAGCATGGCAGTCACAAGAGCCCAAACTCAGCCTTTTTATTGCCGCTGAACTTCGATTCGCCTGAAACATGCCAGCCACTTTGCACCCTTATTTCTTTCAACCTTCCTGCCCTCCTCTGTGCTGTTATAAACGGCATCGATGATGGGACCTTTACCTTCTGTACGGAGTGTTATCTCGTCAGCGTACTCAAATAATGGGAAGGCTTCAAGATGCGACTTCATCCACTCGTGGAGATCTTCGACGTCAGTGATTGTATAGATGATCCCGCCGGGCTGGAGAACGTATGCATACTCTGCAAGCAATGTAGGAGATATAATTCGAGCTTTATACTTGCGTGATTTAAAATGGGGATCGGGAAATAGGAAAAAAAGCGATGTCAAAGAACTTTTTGCAAGATAATTTGGCAGGAATTTCATCGCGTTCGCCCGAACAACGGATATGTTTTGGTAATGGGCATCTATTGCTTCATTCTGGCTGGCGGATGTAACGCGGAGTGCAGTTATACGGTCTTGAACATATTGTGAAACTTGGACTCTGATCTCCATACCTAACGGACTCAACGCTTGCGTCGTCTGTCTTGATATAAATCTCACCTAGCATGAGCGTATCAGGGAACAGAGGGGCAAGGGTGATCAAGAGTCCTCCGAAGCCGCACCCGATGTCAGCGAATTCGGGCAACTTTCCGGTATTGACATAGGCCGGATAAAGAGTATTCCAGTCAGCGCTTTGGGGTGAGTTTGGGTAGACCAGCGAGTGATCTGAGAAGGGGTTCGCATGTGCCCTTTGTCTATAGTGTTTTTTCTACAGGGCAAAAATAAGTCAAAGACAGCTTACCCAAAAAGGACGAACCTGAGGTAGTAAAGACGCAAGATCCTTGTTGTTATTGTGAGTTTCACCTTTATCACGCTTGCGCTTTGCCATAGGAAGTACTGATAAGGATTGTAGTAAAAAAAAACTCTGGCAAACTGATAGTCTGACGGTAAATCATCACGTGACGCGCTATTCATATATATTTAATTCCAACACTGCCAGCTTCCGATTTTCTCCACCGTCTCGTCACATCGCAACTACTGTCAAGTGGCTCCTTTTCTTTTGGCATGGCTAGCTCTGCTCGGTTCCTGTCTATGGCTGTACGTGTTCACCTGGTAACAGTCCTCACTTGACTGATTGTTTTTACGCAGTCACGCCCCTACATCCTTCCAAAACGCTTTTCGTCCGTTCGATTTGCATCTTCGACATCAAAATCGGTCACATTGAAAGAGCGGCTCGCTGACCTAATTCCTACTCAGTTGGAACAAGTGCGCTCCGCTTCTCAGCACTCACCTTATTCTCAACGTTGCTCTTCAGGTGAAAAAGGTTCGCGCAGAGCACGGTAAAAAGGCCTTCGGCCAAGTCATTGTGGACCAACTCTATGGGTGAGGATATTTACTTTATTATGCGGTAGTTCTTTGGAGTTGACCAAAGTCGTAGTGGAATGAGAGGTCTCCCTGCACTTATCTGGGATGGTTCCGTTCTCGACTCTGGTACGTCCTAATTCAGCTGGGTAATGGATCGGAAGCCAAGTTTCATTCATAGAGGAGGGCATCCGTTTCCGAGGAAAAACAATTCCTGAATGTCAGGCTCTACTACCCAAGGCACCTGGTGGCTCAGAACCTCTTCCTGAAAGCTTATTTTGGCTTTTGGTTACTGGGGAGATACCTTCGCAAGAGCAAGTTACAGAGCTATCAAAGGACTGGGCTGCTCGTGCTGCTGTTCCTGCATTTGTGGAGGAGATTTTGGACCGATGCCCTCCAACCCTGCATCCTATGAGCCAGTTTAGTCTGGCTGTTACTGCAGTAAAACAATGCCTGCTCATTTAATCTATCATTGCTGATGTTCTTGAAGCTTAACCATGGCTCAGCCTTTGCTAAAGCATATCAAGATGGGATCTCAAAGAAGGAGTACTGGAAGTCTACCTTCGAAGACTCGATGGATTTGTGTGCTCTTAATTCTCTTTTAAGACCAACATCCTGATTTTCGAGTTATAGAATTGCTAAACTTCCCAATATTGCGGGTCGTATCTATCGTAACGTTTTTGGCAAGGGAAAGCTTCCTCCTATCGATGTTTCTAAGGATTATTCTTACAATTTGGCTACACTGCTTGGTTTTGAGAGCAATGCTGGTTTCGTGGAGCTCCTTCGTCTATACATCACTATTCATAGGTATGAATACCTTCATCAGTTTGCAATACATGCTTGATCTTTCAGATAGTGACCACGAAGGTGGCAATGTCTCTGCCCACACCGGCAAACTTGTCGGTTCTGCCCTTTCTGATCCCTTCCTGGCATATGCTGCCGCTCTTAATGGTCTTGCTGGACCACTTCATGGGCTTGCTAATCAAGAAGTTCTTATCTGGCTCCGGAGGATGCAATCTAAGATCGGTGAGGATGCGTCTGATGAAGCCGTAAAGAAATATGTGTGGGATACGCTCCAATCCGGTCAGGTGGTTCCTGGATATGGACACGCTGTTCTTAGAAAGACAGATCCTCGTTATACTGCACAACGGGAATTTGCCCTCAAACACCTGCCCAATGATAAGCTGTTCAAGTTGGTTGGGCAGATCTACAATATAGTTCCCGATATTCTCCTTGAGGTCTGTTGCCACGCATATGGCTTTCTACCTTTCTTTACCTCCTTTTCCAGGCTGGGAAGGCAAAGAATCCATGGCCCAATGTCGATGCCCACTCTGGCGTTCTTTTATCTCATTACGGTCTTACCCAGATGCAGTTTTATACTGTTCTGTTTGGTGTTTCGCGTGCGTTTGGCGTAGCTGCTCAGCTGATTTGGGATCGCGCCCTTGGTGCTCGTAAGTACATGTTACCTACCATTGCGACCTTGCGTGCTAATTGACTGCAGCTCTCGAACGTCCTAAGTCGTATTCAACGGCGGCTATCGAAAAGATGTTCCGTGAAAAGCAGTAGTATCTGCGTTGGTCAGCGCCTGTCATGATACCTTGCAAAAGTAGCATTCTTAATTCGTACATAGTACTATCGGTGACCTGGAGTTTCATAACTTTTATAATAGAGCTTACTATCTGCACTATCAATTGCCCATTGGCATGCGGAAGGATTCAAAATATCTCACGAATTGTAGAAACACAAAGAAGACCAGTTTGAAGGCCGCCCTGCCCGATAATTGCCTCATAGAATAGCAGATAGGCAGGGTTGAGGGCACCAGCTGTGCTCCCAGGCTCCTAAACCTTCCCTATCCTGCACTGTCCAAGTGCAGTAAGGGATTGGTGTGGTGTATGAAGATAGGGG